>JAQIXD010001860.1:0-12765 GCA_034699985.1 Minunthozetes semirufus | reverse complement strand
TCTCTCTCTCTCTCTCTCTCTCTCTCTCTCTCTCCAGATCAACCAAAGCTCAAAACAAGAGATAAAAAACAGAACTAATGAACAAAAAAGTTATTTTAGTTGTTTTTTTACTGAAATTATAAATCAGAAAATAAACGGAAACACGAATTGTGTTTCGGATTACGACATAAAATATTTCTTACGATATAATGATTTCACAAATTAAAGGCTTAACTCAGTTGAACACTGAATTGTAATTCACCAAAAAAACGTGTCTTTGACCTGACTTTTATTCAAACAAATAAAGAAAGTTCTAAACATCAAATCTTGAAGAAGTAGGAGGTTGGTGGGGCTCTACCGATCAGACTCAAGAATCAATTTTTTATCTCATTTGTACTTTGATAACCCCTCTGCAAAATTGTCAAATAGATTTATTCTTAATCAAGTTCCTATGTCTGATATACCGATCTAAAGACAGGTCACACAAAAAATAAATGTACAAATTATATTGAAATACATGTTAACTTTATTATAGTCTGTAAAACCTAATTAATCTAAAAATTGAAATGACCTTTGAACCTAATATTTTTAGGACCCTATTCCCATATAATAATCCATCACTCTTGTGAAAATAATAAAAATTGGTCATGGTTATCATGATGAAAAACAACTTTCACTTTTGGGATAAGAATTGGTGATAGAACAAACCTTAGCTTTTGAAAGTTTTGAAATTTTAATAAAATTATCATGCTAAATGATAAATCGTCAAATAGTTGACATTAACTCTTTTTTTTTCTCACATTATTTATATTATGTTTTTGTATGACTTTCGGATCAATTCATCGATTGTTTGATTTGTTCAAATTTAAGACAATATATATTTTTTGTATGAATAATACTTTCCTTTCTTCACGAGTCACTGATTTTTTAGATTTATTGAATATTTCTTTGAATTCGTTTGAAAAAAAAATTGTTTAGGAATAGTCAGTAATAGCACTTCCAACAGCCCTTCCATAGTTTAAGCGTTTGTTTGTTTAAACGTTTACACAAAAGAAGGAAAATTAGTTAAAAACTTTTTAACTTAAAAAGTGATCGAAATGTGAAATGTTTTTCTTATTCCTAACGATTGAGTCTTTGAGTGAAAAACAAAAGTAGCTTCAGATGACTTCTGAGCTCAATTGGACAGACTTTTCTCCGGGAACTACTCTGTATTAAGAGATAATTGTGTTGATAGCGTGTAGACCTATTATTATATCATCTTTAAAGACTTGTAAGACAACTGAGTGCATAACTGTGTGAACTTTGCATCACTGAGTTCTCAGTCCCAAAAAAATCAGATGTAATCCAATTAAAGACAAAAATTTTGGTTAATTAACAATAAATTCAAATTAAGTCTTTTTTTTGAGCATCTGTTGGTCTTAGGAAGATCTCATCTCTGCTGACAATCATTTAATTGCTTGTCTTTTGCATAAATACTTCTCTGAAGGGGAAATACACAGCTCTGACATACATATCGGTTATGTATTTCTCATTTTTATGATCGCTTTGAGGAAAATTTAATTCAATCTTTTTATATGTTTTGAATGAAAGAACAGTCTTATGGTCTTATAGTTCGTGAAATTCTTAATCTCTTAAATATTTCAAATAAAAAGTTTAATTTATGAAAATGAATCGACACATTAGTTGACACTTTTATCCATTTCTCTTTTAATTCAGATCAAAGCAATGAAGAGTCGATTGAAAAGTTAAATCTTTAGTTTAACTATTATTAGAGAATTACTACTATTATTAGAACTTTTAGTCAATTTTAATTAACTCCAGATTTGATACAAAAAACAAAGTTTTGAATAAAATTATTAATTTTGAGGAAACGTTGAATTGAGTTGAATTAAGTCAAATGTTTTTGAGGAGAACTCCTTTTATTTTATTATTATTGAACTAAATTACTTGAATTAATTCAATTGGTTTTTCTCATTTTCACATTTTCTTCTCTCATTCTCTTTTTTATACTCCATTTTCCCAACTTTTTCGACAGACTTTCAACTGATTAAAATATATCATTTTGAAACTGAGTGAAAACATTTTTGAATTTTTCTTTAAATCTAATCTTAATATCAATTAATTTTGAAAAACAAAAATTTTGTCGCAATTATTTCTCCGCAAACATTCTCCACAAAACTCAACTCAAAAGACATAAATCATTTCAAATAAAATATTTATTAGCTTTTGATTCGAGGATTGTTTTCTAGAATTTATTAAAGGAAAATCACATAACATTAACTAGATCACTTAATGAATTAATGATTTTCCTCAGGATATTCTGAATCATTTAATGAAATTTTTCTATGAATTTGTACACCATTTTCTGCCATTTAATTATGTTATCTCAAAGTTGGCGATTCTTTTGCAAAATCATTAATAATAGTGTTTTATATCTAAGGTTAGAACAAAAGCAGGTAATAATAGTTCAATGGTTGACATCATTATAGTTCTTTCGGCAAATAGCAAGACTCGACTTCAGTATTCTAAGAGTTACCATACAGTATCAGATCTGCCATAAGTCACGTTATTTTAGATCCATCTATTAAAATACGATTATACTGTAGTATTGATAGCATTTCCACATTAATTCACTGTAACTTATATTTGAATTTTTGATTTGAGTCTTATCTAAGCTATCGATTCCATTCCTCCCTCTTATGCCTCGGCTTTTGAAGAGTTGCAGCTGTTGTCTGAATTGTTGTCAGAAATAGTTCTGAAACTATTTTTCTAATCAAAAGTGAAATTCATTTGTGATTTGATTCACTATTTTATTGACTGAGAGTTTGTGCGATAAATAAGTAAAAGTTTTGAATAAAGTGTTCATTCATTGAATCAAAAAATAGATAATTTATTTCTTTTGGTTTTGCATTTGTTTGACTGTTGTTTGTCTGACATTAATGTTGGGATACTTAAGAAAAAAACTGTTCGTGAGTCCAAACAAGCGAACAAAGTCACGAAAACATGTGAGAGGGGCTAAAAAAGGCCGCCACAGCCATAAGATATCGCTGGACGATAGGGGATCAACACTACTCTCAGATGAATATGAATTTAGCGGATCTGAGTATGTGCCCCATGATATAGATGTTGCCAAATGGGTGCTCGGCGTTCATAATCCGATGAATAAAACAGGTTACGCACCACTCCATTCAGTATCCCGATTAAGTCCCAGTCGCAGGCAAACCCATTCTCAGGCCTCTCCATTGACACCTCCGCCAACGCCAGTACGCACTTCATCGCGAATGGCATTCCAAAGAGTCCATAATTATGGCTATCCCTCTCACTTATATCCGGCGCGACTTCAGTCAAGTTTAGCACAGAATAAGAATTATGTCAAAAATGGATTCATTAGATCCAATGCTAACACAAAAAGTCCATTAATGACAGAGAAGTCGAATAAAACAAAGAGTAAAACCAATAAATCGAGTCATAAGAAAAAAGAACAAAATCTTAAGCATAAAAGTGATAGAAGTGTTTCCAAGAGTAAGAAATCTCATTCGAAGCGCAGGTCATTGTCCAGAAGACGTCAGGTTTGTGACTGAGCTCTCAGCTCACACTCTATTCATAACTTTATACTATTATTATTGCCTTTAAATATAATTTCGGGTATAACTCATCCAAACCATTACTTACGCTCTAAATCTTTTCGATTCATATTTCAAATGAAAAACTTTAAGTCTTTTCTAAGTTTAGCCCAAAATCTTGTTTTTGCTTTGATTTGATTCGAGAAGAAACTCGATTCAAATTAATTTGAATTTTTCTCAATTTTATTGTTTTATGAATGAGTTATCAGTTTGATTATCAGTAATAAACTTGCCTTCACTTCATCTCAACATTTTTAGGTCTCTATAGTTAATAAGAGATGATCTGATTTTGAACTGATTTTGAACTGATAGGTCGTTTTAAATTTTATTCCACATTTGAATCCAATGAACTTTTCCTGATTTTGAGCTTCAAAAGCAGTTCTCGTGTTTTCACTCAAACTTTTTTCTTGTGATTTCTTTCTTCAAAACCAATTATTTTTTATTTTATTTATAATCAGTATTTTTATGCAAAATAAGTTGAAATACTTATTCAATAATTTAAGTATAGTTCCAATTGTATTGCTTTCACCGTCTAATCAATCAATCATTCAATAAATCGCTGTCTTTTGAAAGGCTTATCAATTGATTCGTTTTTTAATACTGTCTGAAAAATGGTTTCAATTCTTAAAATCCTTGTTCACATATTATATTCACATGTTATATGCAATTTACATTAGGATAGATTCAATCTAGTTCGAATCTATGTGGATCGGATTGAGCGTTCACAATGAACTTCACATATAACTGTCTTAAGATAATTGATATCAAAAGCAAACAATAAAGTGAAAATTGGGTTTACATTAATATAAAGTAAGTCTCTATGGTAACAACCTGTCTCAAGACAGTTTTGCGTTCACTTAGCACTCAATCCTGGTTTAAGAAGGGTCTTGAATCTGGTTTAAAATAATCTAGCTTCGAAATGGGTTGAGCGTTTACATATAGCGATTATTATAATCGATATGTCTGAAGTAAAAGGCATATAAGAGGTTATAAAGTTATATCTGAATTGTGAACAAAGATTTTTCTCTTTTTTGGGAAATAAATCTCGTTTTGAATGCAATGAAATCAAATGAGGTATACATTAAGGTATACATAGAATGTGCAAAAATGTGTTAAATGAATGAAAAAGCAAATTATTTGAGATATTTTGTTCGAAGAATATTATTTATTTTGATCCGAAGTAAAGTGACTTCAAATACTTTTTCTGGAAAACTAATTAAAAAGTTTCGCACAAATGAGTTGTCGTGAGTTGTGGTGAGTCTCACAAAACCGTATAATTTTATTCGGTTCTGTGACTCACAGTTTGGTTGTGTTAACGCTCCAAACATATTGTTTGACCGCTATTTTCCACTTTTTTCTTCGACGACACAGAAATTGAAACTATTTTCGCATCAAATCAGAGAAAAGCTGTTTGTCTCGATCACAGACACGAAACACTTGAGCCCTAAGACTAACATTTGTAGTGAAGTGAAGTCACACTAACAGAACAGAACAGAATGTTATCCTTCGAAGCATACAATTAGTGAAATATAAACTAACAATCATTGTCTCACTTTTGCTGAAGGGAGGAGAACGGGTCGGTTGGGAATATCAAAATGTGACCCTCACTAGAGTTCCCGGCTATGGATTCGGGATAGCAGTGAGCGGAGGTCGCGATAATCCTCACTTCATTAATGGCGAGCCATCCATAGCTATATCGGACGTTTTGAAAGCGGGTCCCGCAGAAGGAAAACTACAGTCAGTGACTCTTTTCTGAATTTGTATTTGTTTTTGTGATTTACAACATTTTATCGCCTCTTAAATAGGGTTAACGATAGAGTGATCAGCGCTAACGGTGTGTCCTTAGAGAATGTCGATTACAACACTGCTGTTCAGGTGTTGCGGGAGTGCGGAAATACTGTCAATCTTCTGATCAAAAGGAGAACACTTCTACCAAACAGTGATCTGTTGAAAGTGACGCTCACAAAAACAAATAAAAAAGATGGTCTCAAAAGATTATATCAGTTTTGATCTCTGTTCCCAACTAATAGTTTTTTTATCTGATTTGATGACAGATTTTGGAATAGTTCTTGGATGCAGACTATATATCAAAGAGATTACAAATCGCAGTCTTATCGACAAAGAATCCTCTCTTCAAGAGGGAGATATTATTGTCAAAGTGAGTCAAACTTATAATCAATACTTAAATCAATTAATTAACAAATTCTTAATGAAAAAAAGATAAACAATTCGAGTACTGAAAACTTGAGTCTCAAAGAAGCAAAAAAGTTGATCGATAACTCTAAAGAAAAACTCAATTTAGTTATAAATCGCGAACAAAACACAAATAATAATAACAGTCGACACAACGACAGTAATATTAATGGCTATACCAACGGTCAGTCTCGGTGGTCGACCGCCAATCTATACGATAACGCGATTGCCATCAAAGAAAACGGATTCGATAATATCAATAACAATAGAAATAATTGGAGTAATCAGAATGTGTACGTCCAGCCCCCCACCAGAGGTACTAAATATTTGATTATTTATTCAAAAATTATTTATAATTTAATTAATTGTAATTTTAGGTGATTTTGGACATAATTCAGAGGAAAAGAATAATAACTTATTAGCGCTTCACTCACACGGAGGTCCATCAGGAAGGAATAGGGGGCCCATCACTGACATATCATTGAGTCAATTGGATCAGCCTGCAACACCACTACTAGCATCTCATTCAAGAGATCCCTCACTGCCTAAGGATGGTGACGCACCTCCTCGACCACCTCCTCCAAGACCGAATCAATTAGATGACGATCCACTTTCACACAGAAAACACCAAATCGGGACCATATGTGAGCCCCGTTTCATTTCTTTTCAAAAAGATGGAAGTGTTGGTATAAGACTGACCGGTGGTAATGAGGTCGGCATTTTTGTAACCGCTGTACAGCCCGGAAGCCCAGCCTCTCTACAGGGACTACAGGCCGGCGATAAAATAATTAAGGCTAACAAAAAAGACATGAGAGGAGTGACTCGTGAAGACGCTGTACTCTTCCTTCTTAGTATTCAGGAACAAATAGATCTGGTCGTTCAAAATAGAAGAGAAGAATACGAGGAAATAGTGGCCAATCAAAAAGGGGACTCCTTCTACATTAGGGTACATTTCAATTATGACAGCGCCGGCAAAGGAGAGCTGACATTTCATGTCGGAGAAGTGTTTCATGTTATCGATACTCTATTCAATGGAGTGGTCGGCTCGTGGCTCGTCTATAGACTCGGTCGCAACAATCAAGAGATCCAAAAGGGAGCCATTCCTAACCGCAACAGAGGAGAAGAATTGGCTGCAGAACAGAGTACAGAAAAAGCTAAAAAGGCGGACACTTCAAGTGAGAGCAGAGGAAGTTTCTTCAAAAGAAGAAGTGCCAGACGTTCTAAATCTTTAAGTAAGGATCACTGGGAGGAAGTGGTATTCGGAGACAGTCTGTCCAAGTTTGCAGCCTATGAGAGGGTAACTCTTAGGAATCCCGGTTTTACACGACCTGTTGTGTTATTCGGTCCTCTGGCAGACGTGGCCCGAGAGAAGCTCATTAAAGATTATCCCGAAAAATACGGTTTCCCACAAACAGAGAACAATGTGGAAGATATGCCTAAAAGCAGTAAAATGAGTGGAATCGTAAGACTCAGTTCCATCAGAGAAATTGTGGATAAGGGAAAGCACGCACTTCTCGATATAACTCCCAGTGCTGTCGATCGTCTTAATTACGCACAGTTTTATCCGATTGTAATCTTCATGAGAGCGGAGAACAAGTCGGTAGTGAAGGAAATGCGTTCGCGACTCAACAAATCCATTCACAAAAGTTCGCGTAAACTCTATGAACACGCGGTTAAACTCGAAAAACTTTGGTCTCATGTCTTCACTGCAACCGTAACTCTTACCAGTGCTGACATGTGGTATAAGAAGTTACGCGAAACCATTGATAAACAGCAACAACAGAGTATTTGGGTGGCGGAGTCCAAACCAGAGGAAGTCATATCTGACGATTTCTTGTTTCCGATGACATCGAGACTAAGTTATGCGTCGTCTCCAGAAAGTGATTTGGATTTAGCCAACGATTCTCGTCTCGATAATGAGGACGAAACCTCTCATCGATTGGTTAAGGCATCGAGTGATCCAAGTATTGCCACCGCAGAGGAGAATCCAATCGCAATGAATAGCTTCGGATATCCCCCGCCCTATAGTTTGCGGCCGAACACAAAACAGGTATTTATTGATTGTATTTTGCATTTCATTGAATTCATTAATCATTTCATCGTTTCATTGAATGATTCATTGATTTGTCTTAATTACAGCTTCCGCTTCACATTCTTTTACGAAAGGTATGGTATTATCAGTCATTCTTTGATTCATTATTCATATCATTATCTCATTTCATATCATTTCTTAACATTTAAAACATTTTCCCAAATATTAACAAATTATTGCATCAAATGAAGGAACTGTCGAAAGCGTTGACAAATGAGGCCAAATCCAAAACTCCAGTGAATCCAAACATTTCTGCGATGAGTGATCCCGATAGAGACGAGTATTTCGGTTCTCCTAAGGATTCTTCGGCTTATAATACGTTAAAAGCAGGAGAAAGATATCCACCTCCGGGGCCACCAAATGAGAGCATTTACGGCACTAAAACACATACCGGTCCGGAACCTCCACCAAGAGTTGATCGAAACAATAAGCCCTCGCGATTCCGAAGCGCTCACGAGAGACTCTTTGGGCGCAGAGAAAGAGAATCTTTCAGCGCTCCCGACTATATAAACACAACATCTCCGACAACTTCAGTGCCACAGAAATGCGATTCCTTAGACAGACCGCCCATCACTAATGGAAGACATATCACCGGTGCCTTCGGTGATAGTTCTTCATATAGTAGTGATTCTTATAATAAATATGGAAGTCCTACGAGTACTCTCGATAACAAACAACGCTATAATTCTGTGGCAACTAATGGAAGGCCAGCACACGATCCCTATCGGTTCACAAGAAGTACAGCACAACCGCATCACTTAAATCAAATGAAACCTCAGAGCCCTGAAAGAGCTGTAAAGCCTATGTCTCCTCCGTCTAAATATGATTCAATTCAAAGCCGACCCATTCCGCCCTCACCTCCACCAAAACCGTCCAACAAATATCATTCGTGAGTTAAATAAATCTTCAATTAATTTATTTATTTTAATATTTCAATTGAAATATAGGCGTATGACTGATGGTCGACCTGTTCCTCCTCCAAAGCCTAATCATTATCAGCCGCGAACTCTTTGGACTAATGAGAACGATATGAATGATTCAAATCCGAATCAAATTCCATCAAATTTGCAAAATAATGGTTTCGGTTATTCTCCGGTTTATTCTCAGTCGAAGCGCTCTACTCTTCCCAATTCCAATATGTCGACTATGGAACTGCCAAACGGACCGCCAGCTTATTATCCTCCGATGCCTCTGAAGGAACAGCCGCCTAATATGAGAGCATCGGTACTGCCAAACGGCGAGGTTAACAATAATTTATACGCCGAACAGTCCTCTTTTGGATCTCCTATCAGAAAGTGAGTCAACTTTTGATTAATTTAAGGTTTGATTACTTATATAGAAATGTTATTACTCTGAAGGGGTCCCTATTCTGATACCGATAGTAGCAGTGGTTATATGACGTCCAAAACCAATTACGAGATGCGTTCTCCGTATAACTCGTTTGCAAAACCCAATTCCTCTCCGATTAAGGATAATTATATGTCAAACGGTCCATATCTCAATGTTCCATATCCTCCAAAACATTCTCGAACTTCGACTTTCCAATCAGGCGGACCTCCACCGCCACCACCCCCTCAAACGGTGCCACAGCCCCCGCCTAGTATTCTAGACTTATCTCAAAATCGTGAACACAGGGGAAGTGCTTTTGAACTCTACCGAAAACCCAACGACACACTGAATCGACCAAATCTGCATAGCTTTGGTCATCACGGACTGCCCCCACCTCCACCTCCTCTGACAAATAACGAGCACAAGTAAGATAAGACCACTCGAGTATTGATTCGTTATATTTACTAATTATTTAGTTATCATTATTTGCGCTCATTTTTCAGTATTAATTAATATTATTATTATTTTAATTATTCTTAAGTTTTATTTATAAATATATTTGTATTTATATTATTATTCATTAAATTGAATCAAATAATAGACGAGTAGTTAATAGTCGTAATAAGGGTTCGGTAGTCGACAGTAAACTCGAATTTAAATCGAAATCATTTTATTTAAAGTAATTTTGATTCATTTGAAAGGCAATCAAAACCAATAACTAATTAATAAAAAAAAAATATTTATAGTAAAAACAATTTTAACAAAAGTTTAATCAAAAATCTATTCCATTAACGGATGAAA
Source organism: Minunthozetes semirufus (assembly GCA_034699985.1). NCBI lineage: Eukaryota > Metazoa > Arthropoda > Arachnida > Sarcoptiformes > Punctoribatidae > Minunthozetes > Minunthozetes semirufus. Next base: position 2,748 of record JAQIXD010001860.1, on the reverse strand, counting down.
TAACTGATGTCTTCCCTACAATTGATTGATTATCACCTGATTTATCGATTAAACAAAACTTTTTGCTTTTGTATCAATAAAAACCTTTCAATTGGATTCTTGCAATTAATTAGATTCGAAGTTTGATTGCCTTTCAAACAAATATAGCGAACAAATATATTCTCTCAATGAATAAAACGACTAATTTTTAAAATATCTTAATTCCGTGCAATCAATCAATGATTTAATCTTTCGATGAAATATCAAAAATACAGTAATAAATATAGGAATTCCACAAAAGTTCAGATATTCGTGCAATTGTTTATTTATGCCAAGAATACAGAATAATGCCACAGAAGAACATTCTTCAAACAAAAACTTTTTTAAGTTTACATCAATTGAATGAATCTTTAGTTTGTTGTTATTTAACTATAATTAATACCATTAAAGCAAATAAAACCAAATTTAATGCTCATTTATTTCTCAAATAATCTGAACATAATTAGCAATAAACTCATTATTCAGACAATTGATGACAAATTCAGTGGAATTTGTTGTCAAATGAAAGATAAAATACGATTCCTTTGAAATATATTTGATGACATTTTCACTATAATAATAATAATAATAATAATAATAATAATAATTGTGTTATCATTTTTGTAAAATAGGCTCAAATTAATAACCAAATCATTTGATTAGTATTCATTGAATTATATCTTCGGTCAATTCAGGTTATATCAGGAAAAACACTAGTAATTCATACAATCAATTGTTTTGTTTCTCATAAATTAAAACTATTGTAATAAGTTATGTATTAAATATTTATTGAAACTCATAAACAAGCAAACCTACCACCAAGTCTGATGTATTACTCAATTATTTCTTATTTGAATTTTTCATTAAATTTTGTTTTTATGTCAGAAAATGATTCGTTAATTATTTATTCAGATTTAATCTGAAAATTACTCATCAATTAAGAGCTGAACAACGATTTACTATTAGAAGAGTTGCCTCTCATTTAAATAGATGTCTGTTTCGAGGGGTGACTCAAAATTTAATTACTTGTCATTCAAGAATATTCTCATAAGAAAGTTGTGTTTTAGTACTTAATTTGCATTCAGATATATATTAAGTGTTTAGAACCCTATCATTCAGTAATTACACCAAAAACCGATTTTTACGCAAAACATTAAGAAAGTTAATGAATGAGTGATTCAAATACAAAATTATTGCCTTTTCTCACCACTCATATAAATGGCTCAAAAACTTCCGATTCATATAAATTTCAAATAAAATTTCAATTCAATTCATTACTAATTGCAGACAAAAAATTTCACTTCTTTTCAGTACTTTTGACTTGATTTCTCTTCTTTGGTTATCTCAATCTATTGGCTGAGAATTTTGTTTGAATTAATTTCTCTTAAAATTTTTTTTGTCAATCAATTAATGTTTTTCTCAAAATCTTCTTCTGTTTCTAATCTATAATTTAATGATTTCTATCTGAAACTCATGACTTTGATGAGCACTTGGCGGTGGGTTTTGTGGCCTTTTTATTATGTTATCGTTTCTTTGGGTTTTGGCTATTCTTCTTTACATCTCTTAATATGTTTTGGTTTTAGCGATCGGTTGTCGACGTCATCAGTTGACAGCAACCATACTGTTATCGCCGCCGCCAAAGGCATCTTCGACAGCGACGGCGGAACTTTGACTTCAGAAGAAACCGGCGTCACTGTTATCATACCTGCCGGTGCTATATCTGAGGGAACTCAACAAGAGATCTACTTTAAGGTATGTAAAGACACCAAATTGGCGCCTCCTCTCAATCCTGATAAAGGAGAAACACTGCTGAGCCCTATAGTGATGTGCGGACCCCACGGATTGCGTTTTGAAGTACCCGTTGAAGTAAGACATTCTTTTATTTTCAATTAAATGACTAATTTTTATATATAAAGCTGAGACTTCCTCACTGCGCATCACTCAATCCGGAGAGTTGGTCTTTTGCTCTTAAATCGAGTCTCACTAATAACGGTATAATTATTTTGAATTCCTTAAAATACTAACCCTTTTATTAAAAGGCGAACCATCCGATTGGCAAAACGTGACGCTCGACAATAATGAGGGCATATCTTCTTCCGATAAGCGCTTTGTTTCAGTATTAGTCGATCACTTCTGAGTGGTTTTTGTGTCACTTTCTGTCGATTATCTCAAAAACTGATACAAAATTGTTTTTAAAGAATATTTCGAGCATTCAATCAAAAGTCAAATAATTGTTTAAATGTTTTAATTAAAAGCAAAAGCAATACAAATCTCATCAGAAGTTATATCAAATAATTTATTTCAAATAAGTTTTAAACAATATTTGATTAATTTGTCATTAATTAAGTTCTAATTGAAAATTAGTTAAAAAGTCGAAACATTTATTTGTAATTTTATTTAAAAGTAAATACTTTTCAAAAGTTTGGATCTCAACAAAGGATTCCATGTTTTTCAACAAAATTAAGTCTAAATCCAAGTATTTTTATAATTGTGTTCATATTTTGTATTAATATTTTATGTAATTTCAAAATTCAAAATAAATTTTATTAATTATTTCGAAAAAAATGAATTTAATTGAAATATAAATAAATTCGACAAAATGTTCCATCAATTGGTTTACAAGAGGTGCAGTCATTTCACAATCGATTCAATGTTATATATCTATACATACCTTAAGAGATGTTCCGAACCAGAGGTCGTAGAGTCGAATCCATAGTTGAGAACCATTTG
>JAQIXD010001859.1:0-12766 GCA_034699985.1 Minunthozetes semirufus | reverse complement strand
CAAAACCACAAAAGACTGACTAAACGGCAAAAAAGGGCGAAAAAACTTCGAAATAACAGTAATTTATTTGAAAACAAGTCTTAAAAGAGACAAAAAGTGGACAGAAATTGATTTAGTATTGAATGCAATAGAATTGGATTTAATTGCAATTCATATTCAAAAAGAATATCAAATGAATTGAGAAAAAAGTTTTCAAAAAATGTGAACAAATTATAACACATTTTAACGAACAGACGAACTGATGAGACGACTGACAGACAGCGCATGCGATCATTGAATACAAACCAATGCTGGAGACAAACAGTCTCTCCTTCACAGCCTTCTCGCCTTCAGAGCCAAACACAACCCTTGACTTTGAAACAAACGACCAAACGATCTGCTAATCGTTGCATCAGATGCTGTCCAGGGCTCAGCACATCAGCCAATCGATGACTCATAATGTCTGAGCCCTGGATTTCAAATCCATTTACAAGACTTTTAAATCACTTTTAATACAAAACATTCGATAGTTTTGTCACTTTTTAATGGGTTTTCCACTGAAATACAACTCTTCATCACATTTCTATACAATTCATTGGTTTATTACTTGAGTCCGAAGTTTGAAAATCATTGAAAAGGAAAGACATGAGTAAAGAGTAAACACGTGTTGTGCTCAACACATGTCTTGTAATACAAAAGACATTTTTTATGGAAATTCTTTACAAATAACTAATAGTTTGGTATTTATTGAAGTTTTATGACTCAAAAGGTTTGCATAAATAGTTAACTCATTTATCAAAACAAATGACAGATATTTCACAACTAATCCATTGTTTTCCGGAAATTATGGGAACATTTGGTCATACATTACATAACAAATACTTTCTCCGAGTCTTTAATATCGAAGACCTCTTTAGTTCGCGGGCAAGTGATCCGCCCGTTGTTCTGATTCGCCATTTCTCGCAACGCCTGCTCCCCATAGACATAACCATTTGGCAGAACTAGGGGTTGGTTGTGCTCATTAAGGGGCTGACCTGATATTGTGCAGACCAGACGCGACTGAGAACAGTGAGCACAGGGAAGATTTGACGCCAATTTGTTCAATAGGTCGCTACAGACGGGACAGTCACCGTTCTTCTCCCCGTCCTTCTTATAGCAGTGCGGAGTCTTCAGAGCTGAGAGACCGGCCTGTAGTGCAACTGAGAAGACAGAGGATGTGCTCAACTGATAGAGTTTGAAGTTGTCGTTACGGAACTGTTCGATGAGTTGATCCCAACGCGACTCATCGAACAGTGATTTGTAGGGTTCGATGTGAGTGTCGGAGGGAAACGCCAATAGACCCATCACTCGCTGTAAATCCATATTCTGTCCGTTACTGTCCTCTAAGTTAGAGAAGTGCTTTCGGGCGTGTTTTACGGCCTCCAATCGCTTGTCTTTGCGGACCAGTTCTATGAACTCCTGTTGTCTTAGTTTGATCTCAAGGGATGACTTGATTTTTCTTAGCTTTGATTTGTTGTCGTGACACCAATTCAGACATCTATAGGTCTCCCTATTCTTCAGTGAGTCCTCCACTTGTCTCGAGACCAGAAATAGGTCTATATTTGTCAGGTTTTCGATACCCGAATGAAGCGCAAGATTTATGGCTGAGTCGTAATAACCAGATCTGAGGAAGTGGTCGACAAGCATTCGGTCCAAACGCTTCTTCTTCCACTGAGTGATGGCCGCGTCGTTTGTGTTTGACTTAAGACAGTAGTCCTTCAAGTGTTCCAAACGTTTTTTGCAAACATTGGCCGCATCCAACTCATCGCTCAGACTCTCGTTGGACTTCCTCTTCAGTATTTGCAATTTGCTGACCACACCATTCAGCAGATCAGTGATGGCACTGATAGCGACGGGAGTGTCCTCTTTGTTTTGTACCGCTTTCTCGAGATCGTTTACAGAGTTCTGAACGTGAGATATCTCTCTGTCGATGTTCTTCTGCGCCGATCGGAACTTCTTGTTGAGTATCTCATAGGGAACTTTGAGGGTCTGGTGTTCCATAGCCTTCATGTCCGATATGGAACCCGAGGGACCGACACAACGGTTAGCCATTGAGAAATCTCGTTGTGTGGCCGACACAGATGACAATGAGGTCGTGCTGTCAGCCAATGAAGTGGTCAAACGAAGCACTTCAGAGGTTATACTCAAGTGACTCATTTATGGCACAGAATTACTGTTTTATAGAAATCAATTACAACTTCATTAATATCTTATCTTTACTTTTATCTTATCTTATCTTTAAATTAATCAAAGTTGAGATGAAATGAAACAAACCTTACGTTTGGCTGAAAATTGATTTGAATTTAAATCCAAATAAATGTAAACAAAAGTGTTTTGCTTTTGTTTTAAATTGAAATTTGACTCAATTTTGTTGTTTTTCCAAAAAATTTAGACATAAATCGCTTCTCAATAAATTTAGACATAAAATTCATTTAATAATGTCATCAAAACTGTGATTAAAAGTGCATTAATTATAATAACATTAATTAAAAGTCAATTAATTTAAATAAAAATCTCTTCTTTTGATGAAAACAACAAAACATTAATCAATAAAGTCTTTCACAAAAATCATTACATATATTGAACTTTAGTCAAACCCCTTGTGTTTGTGTGAATCCCAGTTTAAAACAATAACCTGAGCATTTCCAAGAACATTCCTCAAATAAAATTCATAGGATAAGCTTTGTAATACAAATGTAATTCAAAATTTGCCAAAAAAATAAACTTGACAAGTTTAGTTGCCTGAAACGTCAGCAAATAACCCTTTGAATACAAACAATTTGTTAGTCATGTACTGCATGGTTGGGTAATTGGGTGCGAATCAAGCGCTAGATTTTTCGCCCATTCCTTTACCACGTAGAGGTTATGGATGAGTATGACCAGAATCTTAAAAATATTCTTGTAAAACCAGTTATTCTTAATTTCATCAACTTTAACATTGAAAACATCAGGATCTTTTATGCAATTTCAATTTCCTATTAAAAATAAGCAAGTTCTAACGTAATCTAGCACATTTTAAGTAATGTTATGCCTATCAGATTTGGGTTACGAGTAGTTTGTGCTCAAAAATCGGTGTACGTGATAAAGGGAGTGCTCTTACAGGGAAGGCAGTGCGCCTGTGCTGTGGTTCCGGCACTCGGAGTGTTGTCAACACTAATGTGCAAAATGTCGGACATCGTCTTTGTTTGATTCGTTGCTTTTTACTGCTTCTGAAGCGTTGGAATCACTTTAAATGTAAGTCAACTTTAATTACTCGATAAATGAATAGTAAATTAAATCAATAATTATTGAAATGAATGGCAAACGCGTTAACTATCGATAGTTTTTGTGGCAAACAATTAGGCGACGATTGGAGTCATTGATTGCATTTCACGCATTCATTGCATTCAATGCATTGATTGCTATATCGCTATAAAAGTAGTGCTTTTTCTCTCAACTATTAATGCATTTCAATAGCACTACAAATGCCATTCATTTCTCAAAATTTGTTATTTCACTCGAAATCTTAATTTCGATTTTAGTGTCATTAAAGTCAGTCTATTATCAATTGATTGGTAAACAAATGTAAACAAATATCTAGTTTTCCATTTATTGGTGTCTATTGCTTGCTCTCTGTGCTGATGCCTGTGCTGTTGTGCCGATTCCACTGATGACACTAACCACTGATCGTAAGGTCAATGTCATGCCATTACAATACCGGTTTGACCTTTGACTCCCAGTGCCAAATGGCTGTGAATCGGTGCTCATCTCTGCACCCGTATAATGCCTGACCCGAAGGCATGGGCGTCGCCTCCCTTTTAATAAGATTAGTCACTAATTGTTCGCTACTATTGTCTTGTTTTTAATGCGGTTTCTCAGTAAAGATGAGTCGCTTATTATATAACATATAATACACACTATTTTTCTATTGAATTCAGTGCTATATCTATAGTGAAGTTCAATTGGATTCACTATTTTTTGTTGAGTTCACCACTCATTGCACTCACACTTGTGTTTTGTGGCACAATGTATGGCACAGACCAACACTTACACACCACTGTTATTACTAATTCTTATCAATTGAATGAATTATTTATATTTTATTCGCAAAAAAAAAGTTTTCACGAAATGTGTGTTTAAAAGCGCTATAAATAGACTTTAATTATATCCAAGTTTTTGATCGCAATTTATGTGTATTTATTTCACTCGTATTTTGACTCAAATTTCTGGTATTTCTTCCCTCTCTTTAGTGTTGATTCCCCTCTGAAAGAGTGCACACAATTGTTTTACCGCTAATTATCGGATCATTTAACTAACGATTAATAATAATTAGGAGAAAATCAATCTTTTGATTAATTAGTGATTAGTTTCTCAATTTGTTTATCAATTGTAGTCTCCTTTATATTACGGGTTTATTCGGGTTATTCTTCGCCACTGTTTTTGATAGAAATATCGGAAACCAATTTTAGTCGAGAGCTTTGTAGACATAAGAATCAAAAATAGCTTCAATATCTTCATCGATATCTTCATCACTGCTGTCATCGCTGTCATCCTCTGGTGTACCACTCAATCCATCACTATTTCATTCGATCCAATCAGCGATTCCACCGACAAATTCATCAATGGATAAGAAAAAGCCGTTAAAACGGCCCCGGATGGACGCCCCCAGTAAGTGAACCATCAAATTATCTCTTTTTACCTCTAATTGATTACAAGACAGTTGTAAACAGTTAACAAGAATTGATTTTTTAATGAGTTTTTCCCACTTTTTTAATCATTAAATGAATTAATAAAGTAATGAATGAATAATTAGTTAATACAAACAACTAATTAGCATAATATTGCGTATATATCACCTATTAATACATTAATACCTCGCTATTAATATATTCAGAATTTGTGTTTTTTTATCTTTCCTTAAGCGAAAAGAAGTAGAAGTAATACTATTTTTCAATTGTCTTTAATGCAAACCTTCAGCCAGTGTTTGGTTTTTCCTATTAATGTGCGAATAATAGTCGAATCAAATGATTATTTGTTTTTTGATTAGAGTTTTGTTTGTTTTTTATTATTTGATGTTTTGGTAATCAATTGACTGATTGTTAATCACTTATCTATCTATTTGTGTGTCAGTCGGCGCCAGGAGTGGTCCCATAGCCAACGGCCCGATGCACGCCCGGCCACTGGTTGCGCTCTTGGATGGGAGAGACTGTTCTGTGGAAATGCCGATTCTCAAAGACGTGGCGACCGTTGCCTTCTGTGACGCCCAATCAACGCAAGAGATCCACGAGAAAGTGTTGAACGAAGCGGTCGGCGCTCTTATGTGGCATACAATCACTTTAACTAAAGAAGATCTCGAAAAGTTCAAAGCCTTGAGAATAATAGTTAGGATCGGTTCCGGTGTCGACAACATCGACATTAAAGCCGCCGGAGAATTGGGTCAGTATCTCAAGCAGTCTGTTCTCTAATCGATATTTGTCTGTCTGTGCTCTGCCTCCTACTCATGTTTAGTGCTCTCGCTGTTTGTCTATTCCTTTCCTAATCGTTTTGTGTGAAACATAATCTCGTTTTCATTCAGTCCTCACATTAGTTATGTTTTTGTTTTGTTTTTAGTCTAAAGAAAATGTTTTTCTTATCTTTTTCTTAATCTATCGAAAAGTTTGTGATATTTTTGTTATTATTTTTCGAATTATTTTTTTGTTTTGAAATCTATTTGTTTTTTATTTCTTTTAGTCTTATCTCTTGAGAACTGCTTTTATTGTGCCTTTAATTGCGTTTATTTTGTTTTTCGTTTCTCTTTATTTATTTAATTGTTTGGAACCACTGTTTTAGGTGTTGCCGTTTGCAATGTTCCGGGATATGGTGTCGAAGAAGTGGCCGACACTACCTTATGTCTGATCCTGAATTTGTATCGACGCACGTATTGGTTGGCAAATATGGTCAGAGAGGGCAAGAAATTCCAGGGACCCGAACAGGTGCGCGAAGCAGCAGCTGGTTGTGCCCGCATTAGAGGAGATACACTCGGAATCGTTGGATTAGGTCTATAGTGATGACCAGATTTTGGCGAATCTATTGTAACACTTATTGTTTGATTGATAGGTCGAGTGGGAACAGCAGTGGCTCTTCGGGCCAAAGCATTCGGCTTTAATGTAATCTTTTACGATCCATATTTACCGGACGGCATCGAAAAGTCTTTGGGTCTGACCCGAGTCTATACACTCCAAGACTTACTCTTTCAAAGCGATTGTGTTTCACTTCATTGTACTCTTAATGAACACAATCATCATCTCATCAATGAATACACCATCAAACAGATGCGTCCGGGTATGTCCTCACAGAGAGGTTCAGTATTAGCGCTGAGCTCATACTTATCTCTATTGATAATGACATTTCAGGTGCCTTTTTGGTGAATACCGCCCGCGGAGGTCTGGTCGATGAGAATGCCTTAGCGGCTGCACTAAAGGACGGCCGTATCAGAGCTGCAGCACTCGATGTACACGAGAACGAGCCGTTCAATGCCTTGTCAGGCATGGCTGGTGAGTCTCCCAAACCCTTATATCTCCGCATTATTTGCTTATTGTCTTCTGTTTTGTGTTATTCTTGTATTGAATACTGTTTTTCAACTCATTGTTTGTTACGACACACAAACCGACTGCCAATTAAACGGCTGTCAAACGCACACAAAAATAAAAAACTCCCACTTTATGAGAGACAGTGCTCTCCTCTCATGTGATAATCACATCTTTTTAACTGAAAACTCGTCTTAAGATTAGTTGAGAACTATTTTAATATAGAAATTGTTTTTATTTTCGTTTCTCTTATATAATGTCTTTCATTCTAATCAGAGGAATGTCTTATGTCTTGATTTTATGTTTAATTATAATTTGTTTTTATTCACAAAAAGAGTGAATTTATTACCAGTTTTTCAGATTTAATCGCTTAATGTCTTAATTTTAATCCTCATCTGAACAGAACTCAGTTTTTGTTTTTCATAGATTTTTATCGGAAATTAAAACATATTTTTATTTATTTCGAATTAGACTCAGATTTATGTCTTAATTCAGTGCTGTCTCTGAGTTATGTCTTATTATCTATTATTAGATCAAAATCTTGGAGTTATTTATAATGAGATCTAAATATAGTAAACAAAAAACAAATTCAAAGCATTTATTCCAAAAGCAATCAAAAAGTAATAATAATTTCCTAATACTAGCGCTGAGCTGTCTTTCCCACAATATCTGAATCAGTATATCATGTGTTTAGTATTATAATTGATTGTGTGTTGAAAAGTGTTTGTAATTGTGTTTTGTTGTGTCAAAGCATTTGTTAAATGAAATAACACGTGACTAATGTTCAGGTCCTCTAAAAGATTCTCCGAACGTGATCTGCACACCACACGCCGCCTGGTATAGCGACGCCTCCTCCACAGAACTACGGGAAATGGCCGCTTCTGAGATCCGTCGGGCAATTGTGGGCCGAATACCCGACTCGTTGCGGAACTGTGTGAACAAAGAATATTTCGTTTCCAGCAATTACGGGGAGAGTATTAACGGTGCCGGCGCTTACAACTATACCGGGCCTATTGTGCCCCACTCGACGACATTAGAGCCGCTGCCAGCGCCGGGCTCTGTACCCACTTCGCTCTCGACAGCACACGCGACCCCACACTCGACATTACAAGAGGCCGCTAATCATATGACACCCAAACCCGAGAGTTCTGAAGTTCATTGAAATGTCTTTAAAAACAAATTCAAATTTTCAATCAATTTATTCGTTTTTTTTTCGGCGTTTCGTCCCTTCGTTTTCACTTATTCTTCACTACTCTTCTTGTCGTGCATTCAGTGATTAATAATAATAATAATAATTAATAAATGAATAACTGATTAATAATCAAACGGATGTTCGGTTCGCACCGCGAGAAGTTTATCAGAACTGCTTCTCTCTGTTCTCTCGTCTTCAAGAGAAACGTCTATTAATTTTCGACTTAAACCTCAAAATCAATAACTTTTCGCAACATTTTGTTTATTAATTATTAATTTTTGCGTCAAAACCACGTATGAAATGATCAAAAACATATGACTTTAATATTAATTATTGACTTTTTATTAATAATATTATTATTGGAGAAAAAAATTTAGACCAGTTTTTAGTCTGAGACTAACTTTTGATTAAAATCTTCAGTTATTTTTGAAAACTACTTCTTCCTCGACTCACGAGAAGACAAACCACTCCTTTATGATTGGATTTTGTTCTTTTATAATCTTCTTCCCCTCCGATGTCTACAAATATCATGTTTTGAATCAATTTATTTGATTTATGCGCTGTTTTTGACATCTTTTTCGTTCGCCTTTTGATTCAATGACTAAACAATTATTCTTCGAGTTTGTGGTCACCACAGAAGACATCAAACTTTAAGTTTGTTTTTAATATGAATTTCGTCGTCTCCTAAACTGTAGACAACCGGAAACCGTCTCCTCATTTAACTACACATTTATCTCATCCGTCAAATCATTTGATTACCGAAATCAACACACAATTGAATCATAGGTTTTATTATTTGATTTAATATTTACTTTATTTTTCAGTTTATTTTCCAATGAAATGAATTTCAAATGAGTTTTTTGTGTAAACCTTTTCATCAGTTTTTTCGTTTGAAAGACAACCCATTTATTCGTCTCATTATATGTTTGTCTAATCATTGGTTAAGTCGACGATCGATTGATTTGCTTTTGAATGAAAAACAAGAAAACAATTATTATTTGTCTCAACATTTGTCTGAAACACTTATTTTCGATTAGCAATAGATTCGATGAAAAAAAGAATTTGAAATAAAAAGAAAACCAAATTTCAGTGACTTCTCAAACAAGTGGAAGAACACAATGATTGCCATCAAATCAAATGTTTATTAAACTATTGATAACTATTGAACTGAACTCTAATTATAATCTGATTTATTCGGCAAAAGAATGAAAAACTTGTATTTGCTTTACATATCTTTAGAGACATTGTTTTTCGTCACAAATTTCTCTCTCAATTTATTTGGGTTTTCCCCTCTTTTTCAGTAATTATAACTATTATTAAGTAATTTACGCGAAATTTAGCCCAAAATTTTGGTGTACTTTTCATTCCAACACTAATTATAGTTATTATTATTATTATTACAATTAATTATTAAAATACAATTTGAGTGAAAAACTCGACTCAAATCAAACGACAACTGAATTGGACTCTAAATTAAGAGAGAAAAACAAACGGAGAGAAAAGTCTGTAATCTTTTGCATTTCATTTCTCATTGAATTTCTTTATAAAAAACGATTAGTTATATAATGTTTAGTATTATTTTCCTCTTTTTGTTTCATATGGTTCTCAATAAAAGGTATTCTCTTTTTACAAACAATCATATGATTCGTCAAACGATTAGTTTATTATTATATTTAAGATTTATTTTGAAATATATTTTAGTTATTCCTTCTCTTAGACTTTGATTTCTCATCTTTTTTAGCGCCACTTCCCATCACTTTCTTTGATTATTAATTACTAATTAACTATTGATTACTATTACTATAATTAAAGACTTGTTTTGATAAACAAATTACTTCTATTCGTTCAGTGATTTCTCCAAAAACCTATTTTTCCAGAGGTTTTGATTCCTGTTTTATTTAATTAATAACTTTTAGGTCTTTCCTCACCTATTGTTTTGATTGATTTAATTAATTATTAGTGAATTAGTTAATGAGATCCCTATCCTATTGACAGCTAATCATAATTTCATTAAATATTTCTCAATTCAAATGTCGAAAAAGGTATGAGTTTTTAGTCAGACATCCATAAACTTTTCCCTTCTATTTGTCCCTCGATTTTGTCCATTAGTTTCCGAAATCTGAATCAAAATTAAAATCTTATTTTCGAAAGAGTTTTAAAGCCATCGAAGGACTGGAAAACTAAGATAATGATTGATAAATGACGTGAAGAGTGTTTTATATTTATTACAAATCAATTAATTCGTTTGAAATTTAATCATTTCTCAGAAAATCATAAATCAATTGAAGAAAAAAACACTTTTCTATTCGAGAGTTGAATACAATTATTGAATAATTTAATTGCATTTATAAATGCTTTCATTTAATAACTCATTTGTTTATACATTGATTTACATTTAAATTCATCTCTTATTTCTCCTTATTTTTTGTCAAATGATATCAAAAATACTTTTTTTCAACAAATTGTTTGCCATTTAATGATTGCTTTCTCTCTTACGGTGGAAGTGAAGCGAAATAAAAGATAATTATTTTGAAAAATGTGTTTCATTTTGTTTTTCAAGTCTTCCATTGAATGGGAATTTTTTGGCTAAACTTTCAAAACCTCTTAATTTATTCGCAAAGACTGGGATTTCGCAACTAATTTGTGTTTAATAATTCATATAAAGGTATTCCTGAGGATGGAAATGGGTAGGAATGGGAATCTCATTATGGGATGTTCCAAATGAGGGTAATTTTAATATCTGTATTATCTCTTCGAATATTTTTGAGCACAAACTGAATAAATAGAGTTTATTGACAACTGAACGGATGAACAGGTGAGCACTTTTGGTGACTAATCATAATTTCACGGTAATTACCAGGTTCTCAGATAATCGCGAGCTTTTCAAATGATATCTACAGACATAAGCCGTTTGGACGGCTCCAACCCTTTCTAAAATTCATATAAAACTTATAATTGAAATGATTTTGTAATTCAATATCTCTTAAAACTGGTTTAAAATGAGGCTCTTTTTACATAATCATTAGAACCAGTAGTTGTCATATATCTGTTGGCGATCCCTCTCCTTATTTAATATTCTATTGACGTATAATTGTCGGCACAGAAAGAGTGCTTTTGAGTACTTCTGGAATTTTTTGGTCCAAAAGTAATCAAAAGATATGTTGCGTTCAGATCAGTTCCAAACATTTAAATACTATATTTAATCAGTTAATGTGTTTGTCTATAAACAATCAATTTATTCATTTGATATAAATATTTTTGTTTATGAAGAACTATCTCTATTTATGTATGTCTTTGCAAATAAGTTATAAAAGTAGTTATTCCAGGACTTAGTCTGAGTTCAAACCAATTTTTCTTCATTTGTTGAAGACTTAAATCTCAGTTTTAAATCGATAACTGTTTTTGAAATGTCTGACCAAAACATAATAAGTTCTCCGAAGCCTTTCTATGATATTCCAAATATATCTGCTTCCGAGTTGATCCACAATTTGTTGACTGCATTGGAAGGGGAGTCGACATGTATTGTAAGTTTGGTCATTCTTTGACTCTATTAATAAATAGCAATCTTTTCCTAATATAAAGATTGAGGCGAACTCAGACTCAAAGCTAACGATCAAAGAATTGTTGACAAAATCCAAAGCAATTGCTATGTCTTTAGTTGGCAGAGGAGTCATCAAATCAGATATAATCCTAACGTTTGCTGAAAACAGCATAGAATTAGCGATTTTGCTCTTCGCGGGAATGTTCTTAGGAGTAACAATTTATCCGATCAGTCCCACTGTAAATGTCTATGAATTGGGACAGTTGTTTGACAGTATGAGCCAAACCATTGTCTTCACATCAAAAGCCAAATCAGAAATATTGAGTAAAATATTGAGAGAAAACAACAGATATTCGCGAATCAAATTCGTCGGAATATTAGATGATTCGTACAACAGTTATGTGAAGTTTGATCAGTTCCTCAAAGAAGGACAGAACAAGACATTGGATACAATCCCTTATTTCAGTGTTAACCCCAAAAAAGATATGTTTGTATTTATTCAGAGTTCGGGTACTTCTGGAGTTCCCAAAACAGTGATGATCTCTCACAGAGCTATTGTGGCCACTCTTCTGTCGATGACTAACATCGATAAAACTCCACTCAAGGCTTTGGGAAGACTGATATTTTCACACACAACGGCATTTGGATGCATAAGTGGTATTACACTTCTTTATGGTTATATTGTTTGTGGCGCTACTCTTATCATATATCGTGGATATGACGAAGAATTGATATTAAAATCAGTTGAAAAATATCGAATAAATATTCTGTCATTTCTTCCGGCATTCGGCCATAAACTCATTTATGGAGATTTGGTCGACAAATATGATCTTTCAAGTCTTAAAGCGATGGGAACTTCTGGATCAGCTTTTAATGGAAAGATAGGGAAAGCAATTCTCGCTAAATATAAATGTCTGGTTCAAGAAGGTATGGTTAGTCCTCTTTAGTGATCTGTTCTCTGTTTTTAATTGATTTGCAAAAATGTATTCCAGTCTACGGAATGACAGAATACGGATTACTCACATTATATCCTGATTTTGAGAACACAGAATATATTCCTGGAAATTTGGGACGACCAGCACATAACACTCAGATTAAAGTAATCGATATTAATACTGGACATAGTGTAGGGCCTAATATTGATGGAGAGATATGGGTGAGCGGACCAAAAATGTTTTCGGGATATCTCAATAATGTCACCGCAACTAATGAGGCCTTAGATAAGGACAGGTGGCTTCATACAGGCGATATCGGACACTGCGATCACATGAATAGGCTGTTCATTACAGATAGAATCAAAGAATTGATCAAATTTGGGACAAAACAAGTTAGTCCTACAGAATTAGAGCTGTTTCTAATGACACACGAATGTGTGGCTGAGGTGTCTGTTATTGGAGTTAAACATATAACTCAGAGTCAATGGCCACGAGCTTATGTCAAATGTGCTCAGAATAAAAGTGTCACCGAAGA
>JAQIXD010001858.1:0-12774 GCA_034699985.1 Minunthozetes semirufus | reverse complement strand
TAATTTGAACAAAGGAGGAGAACTCCCTTGAGTTTAAAGACCTGGCTATACCTGTTTCTCGAGTGAGAGAAAAATAGAGTGTTAGGTGTACTTTGAAGGGGAAGGGGAGCTGAGAAAAACTTATTATCCCTCTGGCGAACCGGAATTATAGCCTCCGGGCGCTGTATCGCATGCTTTAACACATCACTTGTTCCCAGTCCTTTCAGTCTGGAGTGTCTGTTCAAGACTGAGCACCGACTGTTTGTCAGCTCTGTTTTCCAGCGAATAATAGACTCAAAAGTCGTTTTGAGTTTAGTTATGCAACAAATCTAATACACACCGAAAGGTATGGCAGGAATGGCTGTCCCTTTGGTTGTCTCCACTTTATTATTGTTTTTGAGAAGTCTTGAGTTCACCAAAAGTCTTAAGTAAACCATATTTTTGAGAATCGAGTGATTTATACATTGAATCCATTTATCACTTATTTATTATTGGATTTATTTATTCGACGTTTGATTCAAAAGAAAATTCACTTAAAGTAAGAGATTTTTTGTCAAAAACTATACAATTTTTTCATGAGATATGAGTTCTTGGTTTACAAAACACGATATCAAAGTTCAAACGATACTTACTTTTATGCCAACAAAAGTATCAATAAATATCGGGATCAGTCTTTCAATTGCTTTTATTGACAGCTTTTCTATTGAAATGATAAACAGATTTTGTTTTTGTTTCAATCGTTTCAATAGTTTTATACAAAAAACTCATAGATCTCAAACTCTTTAATACATTTATAAATAATATTAATATTTATTATCTTTTATTCAATAGATATACAAAACAATGGCTTCACTGATAAAATTGAATCACAAAAAGTTCTTATCGAAGAGTAGTTGGAATATCAGAGGAGGAAATACCAGACAATGTAATCCTCCCATCAATACTGCCATCAGAAGGAAAGGCAGCGACAGATTCATTCACAAAATGCTGGACAGACAGGACTCCGAGCAAAGGCTGGCCATCGGTAATGATGGCAATACTGTGACAAATGATATTTTGATGGCATCCGGAAACTCATCCAACGATACTAATAGTAATCTCAGCCGAAGTAATGACTCAAAAGGCTTAAGAAGAATGAGAGGAATGTCTTATTCTGTGACCGACTTAAGAGAGCTGACGGATAAGAAAGACTTTGATTGGTCAGAAGTGTCGGACGGCTTCCAGCAAGAGATCAAAGACAGAAGACATGAGATGTATATCGCGGAGATAGAAATGGATTCGTTTCATCAGTTGGGGCCAACCATTAGGTAATTCAAGTGATTAATTAGTTTTTGTTTTGACGACATTCGTGTCATTCAGTGTTTGGGACAACTTTTCCGATAAAATCAGTTTTGATTTGAATTACAAATGAATATCAGTTTTCACTGATATCTAAATGAGTAATACTTTTTGTGTCAGGACTTCACTGTCTAATTGTCTGCCATTTGAGAGGAGAGGCCTTCAAATAGGCTTTCCCTATACGGGTCTCCTGTTTTTCATTACTTTTTTGCTCAAAAAAAGGAAATAATAACTGAAAGTAAACTAAACTAAGAAAATATTATCATAAAAGCAATGAAAACGAGTCATAAATCAAACTAAAAGTCTTACGAAAACATTAATAATAATTAAATGCAATCATTAGTTAAAAGGGATTTAAATTGCAATCAAAATACTGTCAATCATTGGGTCTATGAATACGTAATCAATTTAAAAGTCAAAAATATTTTATTGCATTTCATATCAAACGTCAAACACTGATCAGGGGTTGAGTTTCGATGGCTTTCAATAAACAGATAACACTTCACTACAAATCGATTGATAGGGAGTCAGAAGTATTGGCAAAAATGTGGACATAATTTGTTTGAGACATAAATTTTAATAATAAAAACATTGAGAAAAATAACATTAGTTTTAATGACAACTATTTTATTGTTGTTTTCAATTGAATTACAATTTGTTTATCAATTGAGTGATAACTCGACATGAGTTCCACCAAAGATAATAAGACATCTATTGATGCTCCCAATGAACAGAAGTGGGACCACCTTCTCCTGGAACTCGAGTCTTCGGACACAAATACTGTGGCACTTGTTTTGAGGTCTCTTTAAAAGTCACTTTAAAATCAAATCAATTAATTTTTATTGAATTTCAATCAATGGATGAAATGCCAAACATTACTATAGTTTTAGTTTTAATTGTATTTCACTTTAATATCCATTAGTTTTATCCCTCTTTTGATCTAAAGTTTGAGTAATTTATGAATTGATATCAATATTGACTTAATTAGTCGATAACTGAATTAACCATTGATTATCTTATTCCAGAGCTATATACGATGGCGACGAACACGAGAAGTTTATGGAGAAATTGGACGCTCGTATCAAAAACCACGACAAAGACATCGAACGGATGTGCAATTGTCACTATCAGGGGTTTGTCGACTGCATCCACGAACTCCTTCAGGTCAGACCTCAGGCCAAACACCTGAACAACGAGATCATAGCCGTCGACAATGAGTTACAAAAATCGAGTGAAAATGTCTTAAGAAAAGCGGACGAACTGATCAAATACCGTCGGGTCGTGTGTAACACATCGCAGGCCATCGAACACCTGCAACAGTGCCTACCAGTGCTCGAAATGTATGCCAAACTCGAGTCGCAAATGGATGAGAAGCGCTACTATCCGGCGCTTAAGACATTAGAACAATTAGAGCACACGTTTCTGCCCCGGGTTTCCAAATACCGGTTCGCGCAGAGTATGTGCACTAAAATACCCGAAATCCGGGAACAAATCAAAACGGCTTCGATGACAGACCTGAAGGACTTCCTCGAAAACATACGCCAATTGTCGGTCAAAATCGGGGAAATAGCGATGAGAACAGTCGCTCACCAGCAGAACGTTGACGTCTCTATTCTGCCCAACACTACGGGCGCCGCCCATTACACGTACGCAACAAATGGTGTTCCAAATAATTTCGACGAAACCATCAATAATAACAAAAAGCATAATCAGAAGCATAAGAAACGGAGAGCACCGCAGCCTCCAAACCCTTTTGGGGATGAGTTGGAAGAGACTGAATCCGCAAATACTGAATCAGATGTGAACACAGGCAGTGAGGAAGAGCTGAGTGCAACCGATTTGGTAGACTTCTCGCCAGTGTATCGATGTTTACATATATTCGGATGTTTGGGCGCTCGGGAACAGTTCGAAACCTATTACAGACAACAGCGCTTACAACAGGCAAAGCTGGCCCTCCAGTCGCCGATCCAAATGAATGAGGCCATCAACAGTTACCACAACTACTTCTGCGGAGTCGTCGGCTTTTTCGTGATAGAGGACCACATAATGAATACGAGTACAGGACTCGTCACTAAACCCTATTTGGCCGAAGTCTGGGAGAACGCACTCCAGACAATCATAGCCTCGATTCGGACTCACTCTTCGTATTGCAGTGACTCTGACCTAATGCTCAAAATAAAGCGATTAATTATGTTATTTAATTATACACTTCAGAGCTATGGCTATAATGTGTCTCTCCTTCTGAACCTATTGGTAGAGATGAGGAACCAATACAACGATATTCTGATGAAACAATGGGTTCAAGTGTTCAAAACGATCTTCGATGCGGACAATTACCATCCGATTCAAGTCAATAATCAGACGGAATATAACGAAATCACAAACGAGTTCCCATTTTATGAGTCTGAAGTGGTATCCACACAATCAAACGGAGAGTTCCCGAAAAAGTTTCCGTTTTCTTCATTTGTGCCAAAAATTTATAGAGAAGTCAAACAATTCATTCTCTCGTGTCTTAAGTTCAGTGAAGACCTTAATCTCAGCCAAACAGAGATCGAAGACACGGTACGGAAGGCCACGAATCTTCTTCTGACCCGAACTCTAAGTGAATGTCTGTCTAGTCTTATAAAAAACCCGAACTTAGGTTTACTCCAATTGATTCAAATCACTATTAATACCAACTATTTGGAGGACTCGTCCATATATTTGGAGGACTTTATTTCGAAGACAATAAACCAGTCATCGCTGGTCTCTGTCACGTCTCCCAACGGATTAACGCCAACAACCATAGACTCGATCCATTTGGCCCGACTTCAGGGCAGGTCTATGTTTAAGGACATCAGATCTGACGCCGAGTCTCAGATATACATCCGTTTGAACCAAAAGATCGATGAGTTCTTAGAGTTAGAGAACTACGACTGGATGTTAGTGGAGTCGCCGGGAATGGCGTCGCCTTATGTATCAGATTTGATAGCATTTCTTCGGAGCACATTCGAGGCATTCACTAATTTGCCACTAAAAGTAGCACAAACCGCATGTCTGTCCGCCTGTAAACACATCGCCTCCTCTCTACTCAACCTTTTAATTGAAGAGAAGACAAAATGTATGTCATGGGGTGCTCTCCAACAGTTCAATTTGGATCTCATCCAATGCGAGCTCTTCGCCAGTTCAGAACCTGTCCGGGAGTTCGAAGAGGGCTCTCTTCAGATGTGTTTCGCAGAACTCCGACAACTAATGGATTTGTTCACAGAAATGGATTCCTGGAGTAATTACTTCGCAGACTATGGAAAACAGGACTCAAAGTATTTGAGAGTAAACCCAATCACTGCTCTAACACTTCTGGAAAAGCTAAGGGAAGGCGAGAAAAAGAAGACAATCTTCTCGTCGCTCACGAAGAATGAAAGGGAGAAGAAGAACAAAACGGATACTGTCGTCAAAAAACTAAAACAACTCATTACCAACAATACTGTCGACAATTGATCCAACCTTTTGACCACTTCTTGCTTCTCGACGACTGCCGCCTTCGAGACCCGACTTTCCAAATGTTTTTTGACTTTTTAGTGATTTTATTACTTTTACTCAAATTGGTTGACATTTAAAGACATTTAACTGTTTTTAATGATTATTAAAAATGAGATAACATTTGAAATAATATAAAATAATTATATATTTATCTAAAGTTTTATAAATTAAGACAAAAATCAAATTAAAATAAATCGAGTTTTCACTCAATTATCAAAAATCTAATTCATTTTCAATCAAAATACAGTCGAATTCGTTTTATTAAACCATATTTAAGACAAATTATATGAAATATAGACTCACTTTATCTGTTTGTTCAACAATTGAGAGCTATATATCCCTCTTCTGATCGATAAATGTTTTATTAGTCTTTTTAATAGGTTTTCCACTAATAAACGTTTGTGTGAATCCTATTATTGTTTGTACAGTACTTAAAGTCGAAGGGTTTGTAATAAAGACATTTATTTTATAAGCGAATTGTTGTTAATCATAATGTTTAGGATCATATAATTAGAGGAAACCATAAGAAAGTACTGATAAAAAGATAACTTAGAGTAAGCAAAAAAGTTAAAGCAATAGAAACCTATGAAACGACCGCAAAGTTTCTCTAAAAATCCCAATAATTTGAATGAATTGAATAATGAGAGCCGACTCCCTATAAATAGGGGATAAACATATCGAGGAATATCCTGGTTCTCGGCGGATATGGATGCGGCAGAGTATGTGATCAAATACATGAGCACCTGTAGCTCAGTGCTGGCAAATACGAAGAGTAGTCTCTGCCATATATTTGATTTTTCATCCACTGCCAGAGTGATTAAGATATTGATGGCAGGCGTTCCACACGCGTAGAGAATACCCAAAGAATTGGAAAAGAATTTGTTTAATTCAACCGTTAATTCGCTTAACTTTTTGTGAGTATTGAGTATTTGAAGTAAACTTATTTGACGTGAATTGAGTCGAACCATAAGCTGTCGAAAAGAATACTTCAGATAAAGAGTAATACAGAAGAATACAAAAAAGTCGGCCGAATATATGGCAAACAAATATCTGTACCAAATGATCCAAAGAATGACTGAAATTATTAGCATGGTCAAATTCTGATTGCTGTTAGTCTCCTTGTAGGCCATAAATGCAGTCAAACCCATTCCTATTGTCATTACAGCAGTTGTTGTTTCTAACAAACTCTCGAGAAATAGTTCGGACATAAGTCTTGATCTCAAACAGAATGATTAGAGGTATTTATAGTCCAAATGATATGTCTTATCTCGAGTTTTCACACCAAACAAGACATCAATTGCTTTGAATTTGAGTCTTTGCTCGAAATACAAATTCATAAATTGTCTGAAGGATGCGATACAACCCCCGCAGAAGAATATGCCTGAAATCATATCGATTGGACCCAACTTATAAGCAAACTCTCCCAACATTACTAAAAGCCATTTAGGATTATAAACCGATAATATTCCGTACTTTACTGTCATTAATAGTATGAATGCATTGATAATCCAACCGGTGGTTAGTCTACTCTTAGATATCTTACCCGACACATAGTCTTGAAATGACTTCGATGCCATTAAATGGTGTTTTATCATAAACTTTTCAAGTCTTTCAATACCAGTAAAATCGAGTTTATTTATCCTGAATTTTATAATCGCTTTTTGTTTCAAATAATCCATCTTTCAATTGATTAAATTAATTAATTAATTAATAGAATAGAATAAAATGGATTAATATAATATTCTTTGAGATTTAACTTCTTTTTTGCTTTAAATTGAGCTTAACTCTGTTCTTCAAATTTACAACCACTGATAAATTATCAATGACAATATATACGCACTTATTTTACAGTCCAAAAATATCCAGGACAATTTATCTTTCTAAAGTAAAGGCAAATATTAAAAAATTTTGAGTAATTCATCACTTTTTGAATATTCCATTAATTTTTTTGAAAGTTTCATGAAAATCGATGATTATGTTTCATCTTACAAATAATGTGAAGTTTGATAACAAACAGTTCTTTCATTTTCAATTTGAACAAGCTCTTAATTTAAACGTGTAGAAAAGGATAAAGAACTTTACTTGAAGAACATTTCCTAAACATGAAGTGTAAATATAGTTTGATATAGCGATTAAATGAAAGTTATTAGATTAGTTAGTTTACATTAAAATGCACAAGATGATTAATAACTCATAGAAAACATTTTGACTCCATAAGAATATTGGAACAATAAAAGGCAAATAATCCAACTTTTCAAATATTTGACAATATTTCTATGATTTATATTATCTTGGATTACAAACCATTTTAAGTGAAACACTAAATAACAATAAGTTTGTTAAGAAAAACTAGACTTTCAGTATTTTCAGCAAAAGTTTGTATAATTTTTCTATTTAAAGATAACATCGATTGATTTGAAGGCATATGATTTAGAGATTCTTGTGACTGATTGCGTGAACAAACATTATTTATCTCTTAATTTTTGTTTGTCATGAGATGACCACAATTAAAAAGTTAATCAAGTAATGGAAAAAATCAAAGCAGATGTTCGCTAATGAATTGCAATTTTTAACATAAAATCAAAATGTAACCCAAGATAATAATAATACTATTTTTATTACCAAGGAAGGAATTTTCCAGAAATTATTTGGCAAAAAATCGTTAAAATAATTCTCAAATATCAAACATTATTATAATATTGTATTACAAATGCCATTAAATATAATTAAGACTTTCATATATTTTGCAATATTTTTATTTGAAGCGAAATAATTCATAAAAAGAACATCATTTAATTCTGTTTAAAATTCTGATAAGAATATTTCATATTTTAATAGGATTAATTTATATGGTCAAATTGTTCACGATAATTCCTTTAATAATATTATGTATATTTTGTTTGTTATTTTCAAATGATTAAAATAAAAAATAGATTTAGTTATGTATTGATTGCAAAAGAGATAAATATGTCTCAGTTCTGAGGTTTTGTTTAATTGATTTTTATATAAATATTTTACAATTATTTAAATAATTGCATGACTTTACATATTGATAGGACATTCGTATGAAATAATAATTTATCACGGTGGAATTATCTATTTAATTATTCTATAATCAATTATCATGTCTTAATAGGCAAAATAATTAGTTAAGTATACTTTTATAAGATATTAATATCATATTATCGATAAAATATTGTGTTAACTATTTTTCTCTTAATATTGATTTTTGAGTGAAATAAGTTTTATCGACAAAAATAACAGAATTTTTCCAAATGTTTTTGAATTCAGAAAATAAAAAAATGTTTTCCGGTAATTGATTTTATGGTATTTTATGATATTCTAAAAATTCTCAAAATATTTTCAAAATTTTTATTGCAATCGACGTTACTATCGATTAATTTATTATTTAATGATACGTAAAACCAATGTTAATATTGACATTAAATCAAACATAAGCAAGGTAGTAGTCACCACTGAAGTCATCGAGAATCATGTTCAATTTTAATTGAGGAAAAAGTTGAAGAAAGTCCATTTTTTGGTCAAAGTTATCTCAAATCAGATTTTATTAACACTTATTAAAAATTCTGTGAAAAAAAATCATATAATAATCGATAAAATCTTTGATAAAAATCCTGACAACGAAAGTGCATTCATTACAATGAGTGAACAGATGGCAATAAACATGATACATTGATTATACTATTGTAGTAATTTAAGTAAGGATAATTAAGCAAATGTTAACCAAAATATCGCATATGATATTTAACATTTAAATATTGTGAGAAAGATAATTAACATAAGAAAATGATCAAAGAAATATTGCTCTTTTGTTAATTTACATTAAGTTTTACATCATTAATCTGACAGAATTTTGAACAATTTTTAGGATGAGCAAGGCGTTATTACACTAGCAATAGGATATGATATGTATTATGAATACTAAAGGTTCGAATTCATTAACAAATAAATAAAAATTGAATTTTGAAAAACTGAAGAAAATAAAAGTTGAAAAACTATTGAAATTTGATACCTGATAAAATTTCTATGACCCTGTCTTCCTTCACCAATCCCTGCCCCCTCAAAAAAAAACAAAGTATAAAAATAATCGATGAAAAACTAAAGTTATCAAAACAAAACAAATAAGTTAGATACCCTTTTATAATTCGGATATCCCTAATGATGAGTGGTGAAAGTATAGTAATTGTTCTGGGTGGTGCATTAAATAAATAAAACAAAATATGAAAGAACAAAAAATAGCAATTTTGGTAATTTGAAAGGAATAATCAATTAATGGGAACAATAATTGTGATTAATTTGTTTTTATGCATAAGAGATAAGTGAATGTATTTAATGAATATTTTATGAATGAATAGAATATGAATAAAATCATTCATTCATTTCATAAATGATTTACAAATACCAATAAACTAATGAATGCAAAGCATAAAAACAAATGCAAATAAATATTTTATTTTTGATATAAAAATGATATTACCATTACCATGATGGTGGTCCTTATCATATTAGCAATTGTGGTAAAACATAATATTTGTGGCAAATACCGGCTAATTCTGGCGCTTCAGTCACTGATTGTTTCACAAAAATTAATAATTTTTTCTAACCCTCAGTGACTGAAGTATCAAAACGAGTCGGCCTTTTCTGATGAATGTCTTCTCTCATGTCTTCGACACAAAACACAGCACAAGAATATTGATTAGTAATTATATGAATGTTTTTCACATAAAACATGAGAATCAAAAAATTCTAATCAGTTTATGAGTCACTCGAGTGGTTGTTCTCATTAGTGAATCAAATAATTCAAAGCATACATCACTTTATGGATAATATTCCGCAAAAAGAATAACAAATATTTTTCATATAATTTGATTCATAACGAGTCCATTGGTTGTCGTTATGGAGCGTCCACTTGAACTCAGATATTGTCTTTGTTTTTGCAGAATTTTTTCGGCACAGAATGGTATACATCTCCACAACTGAACAAACAAATTGACAGCAAAGAGGCGGAAGTTTTTTCCTGTAATTTCATTAGTTATCTAAACATTGTTTCTGATGAGTCTTTTGTTGCCAACATTTAATACATTTAATACTTCGCGTCAAATGAGAAGATATTTACACCAATTAAAAACATCCAACAATCCATTCGAAGATAATTATGGCCTGGATTACACATAATTGATCTGGAATAATTAAATTAGCACAACATATGAAAGTCTTTTCAAACGAAACCTTTTTATTAAAAAAAGCTATTAATGGTCTCTAAGGCAACCAAAGAGTAATTTTCAATTATATTTCAATATTATATAAAATATAATCATTTTGTTCACTAAATTCAAGTAAAATATTGAACTCCTTTAACAGAATTCCGCCAATAATTCTGATGTTCAGATATAATAGAGTTGAGACTCAGCCCAAAAGCACACCTAATATTTAGCACAGCCTAATATTATGGTCGAACACAACATAATAGTTATGTAAAACCCTTCAACTGTTCTTACAGTCGAAGTATTAATAAAATTACATACAATCAGTTTAGCCCAAGACTAGAGAACTGCATAAAATGCTCGGTCAGAGCAGAGCACAAGAATTTATTCCTGCGCTAAATTTCTTGAGCGTAAAGCTCGAGTTCATCTCATTTGACGTAAAGAGAATTATGGTTTGACAGTACTCTACAACAGAATAAGGTTGTGGCCATCCCTAGCGTTATACTCATAAATCATTTCGTGAATCAGAATAAGTTGTCTGATTAAATAAATAAGACTTTTGGGTAGAATAAGCCCTTAATGGCTGTCTATTGAACTATACCTGAATTGCAGTCAGAATAGTAGTAAAAATGCAAATTCTGTTACTTTTCATGACATCTCTAATATGTAAATAAAGAATATTCTGTGTATTCTTTATATTCAGTATATATTCTGTTCTCTCCAATGAATAATCAGGAGTTTGTGTTAAAACAAATGTTTGCATTCATTGTCTCAAATCGATTGAATCAAAAATGTTTTATCTCATCCGAGAGAATTCAAATCAAGTTTTCAAATCTGTTTTAGTTTTTGGCAAAAATAGTAATTTTATTCCACAATCAAAACACATGAAGTGAATCAAACATTAAACACATTTTTGCTATTATTTTGAAACAATATTTACTCAAAGATCACAATATTTCGGTTTCTCTTTACACAACTCTCTCAGCAAAGTCTTTGCTTCTTCGACGCCATTCTTTGCCGCAAATTTTAACAATTTTCTGACTTCACCTTAAGATTAGATCAAATAAAAGAACAAATTAAGTAATTATTCTTACATTTTATCCATTTGTTCGATGAGTCAAACCTTTTTGAACGTCAGTCTTATAGCCGGAGAGATGTCCAGCGGCTAAGTTGTAGGCTGAGTGCGGGTGTCCTTTATCTGCCGATTTACGAAACCAGTGAAAGGCACCAGAAGTATTAGTCCGGTCTTTTAGGAGCTTATGGGCTAAGACATGCTGAGCGTTGTGGTCATCCCAGTGATGAGCAAAGAAATGTGTCAAATGGTAGTGGAAGTGATCAAAATGATAGTAAGTATAATAGAGAAGACACACAGGAATCAGAACACAGAATATCTATAAGAATATAAGTAAACAAATGTATGAAAGTTAATAATAATCGATTACTTGAATAGCAATAATGAATGGTCGGTCAGGTTTCTTGCACTTTGCATAAGCTATTCGTTGTTTTTGATTTATTAGCGGTTTATTAGAAATCGATTCCTCAGAAGAAGCGGAAGACTTTCTTCGACGTCGAATGGAACCCATCATATAAATGACTAATTGACTGATATTTGATTTAATGTGAATTTTATCGGTATATCAATGCATAAGGCATTCACATGAATGCTGTTTATATCGGAATACTTTATCTATAGTTTTATACCTTGAGGTGAGAATTGGGTTTTGTTTTGACAGTCAGTTTCCATGTCATTCGGCTATTTCGTGGCACCGGTCGATGTGTTCACTCAACCAATACCTGTGCTAATAACGTAGTAATCATTTTTCTGTCTCAATATTATAGACTAAAAGCGAATGTCATTAATAATTAACGAAATGTTTGACAAAAGCGAAGCACACAATCATTTTATTACTCAAATCAATATTGAAAATCAATTCATTTTATTTCAATCATTCATTTCTCACATAATATTTCAATTGATTTCAATTTTACTGAAAATCCTTTACATTTTAAAACTTATTTAAATAGAAATCTAAATATAAAACAATAGGAAATTCAATCCATGAAATGCAAACTCAAACTGAATATTAAATGAATTTCTATTATTAATGTTATTTGATATGAAAGAGATTTTATTGATTTAATCAAAATTTGTTTTCTCTTAAACTCTTGTGAATAAAAATATGAGTTTTTAAAAAAAAAATAAATAAAATTACGCCAAAAAAAGTGAAAAATAATACTATAATAACGACAGAAAATATTAGAAGAAAGTAGAATAAGGGATCACTTTCTTTAAACTTCTTGTTATCCCATTCTTTAGTTTTCAATAATTTTGGTTTTATATAAAAGTTATTTTGGTCATCATTTTAACTTTTATATAATATTTAAAAATCTGCTATTCAAGGTGCTAGTACTAATAATAATAATAATAATAATAATAATAATAATAATACAATGGTCATTGTTTTAAAAGAGATAACAAAATAAATTAATAAAATGAGTCCTATAGTTTTTATTCATCAAATTCACAAAAAAACATTGATTTTTCAAAATCTATTGATATAAAGAGCAAACTGTATAATAAAAGTCAACTAAAAACAGATTTGACTGTAATTCAAGTTTAACTCAAAGGCATTATCACTAGGGATGTAAGTGGGGAACGTTTCACAAGATTTCAGTGAAACGTTTCACTAAAATTTCAGTAACGTTTCACCTT
>JAQIXD010001857.1:0-12782 GCA_034699985.1 Minunthozetes semirufus | reverse complement strand
CTCTCTCTCTCTCTCTCTCTCTCTCTCTCTCTCTCTCTCTCGCATTTTGTGTCTAAATTCTGTTTTGAATAAAACATTTCTTTTCAGGTCATGTGTCGGACGATTCATTTATTCAGTTAACAAATGTAATAGAAATTGATTTTTGCGATAATTTATTGGAGAATATTCCGACACTAAGTTTACAAAAATGTAAATCCTTGAGGAAGCTGTGGTTGTGTTCAAATCCAATAGTAGTGATCAGGAGTGACTCATTCAACAATTTAAATAGTTTAGTTAACATAGACTTGTCTTTGTGTCAAATCGATTCGGTTGAGTCCAATGCGTTCAGAGGACTAAACGAATTACGTTATCTCAAACTCGACTCAAATCGATTGACAACTCTGGCGGCAAACGCTTTGACAGATCTCCGAGTCCTCCATTCGCTTGATTTGCATCAGAATCGATGGAACTGCGACTGTAAGCTCAAAGTGTCGATAGACTGGTTGCTCAATCATAATGTTGCACAAACTGTTTGGCCTAAATGCCAAACACCAACACATCTCAAAGGTATTCTCACTTTAGAATTCATTCAAATTAGAAGACAAAACACATTTAATCAATTATTTCCCAAAACAAACGACAACTCATTCTCTCACTCATTATATAAAGCCATCACTAAAACAAAAAATATATTTTGATATCAATTTTACAAACTTTTTATTTTCAGAGAAAAACAAATAAAAATAATCATTTATTTTGATTGTCATTCATTACAAACATTATATGCCTTTTTTTGTTTGTTTATTGCCTCAAACATTACTAGACATAGGGATAAAGGAATATATTTTATATAATATTTGGTCATTTTATTTTTGATGCGCAAGCATTTTGCAAGATTCAATTTATGTCATTCTATCAATTATTAAGAAATACAAGAATGTGCTAGATAAATGTAATTCTTCGCTGAATAACTTTATATTGAATTTTATTTTAAATTTCACTGAAATTTAATTCATTTTAATTTCAAAGGGTATTCTTGGAATGAATTGAATTCAGAGGAATTTTCGTGTTCACCAGAATTTCATAGCAAACAAGTTATATTTCGCGCTAAACCTGATCAAAATTTAACGATTCAATGTATGGCGAGTGGGTTTCCTCTTCCATCAATAAGTTGGAAGTTTGAAAAGGAGCTAGAACATATAAACAAAATGTGGTTGAATAATAATAATAATGAGAATAAATATAGTATAAGTTCGGAAATATTGAATAATACATTTATCATATCTTATATTACAATTAATGGTTTGGCTGAAGATGATAGTCAACAGCTCTATTGCTTGGCATCCAATAGAGGAACTATTTTTTACCAAAACTTCAGTTTGATTGTAATGCAAACAGACTCTCAATTTAATGTGGATCACAACCAATTTGGACTCACTATTTACATATTAGCGGTGATAATAGGACTCTTATTAGCGATCTTTTTATTAGTTGTAGCGCTAATGAGATCAGAGAGATGTGGTAATACTGTGGCTTCAACCAGATTATCACCAAAAATAAATGCCATCGATATTCTCCAAAATTGCGCCAATACTGACATTGAAATGAAGAATATTTTTTCGAATAAACCAGAAATCGCTTTAATATCAGACATAATAAAAGACACCAATCATTTAAAACCTTATCGTTTTGGTTGTGATGTCCTCACCCCTGATGTTACCAAATTTGGTCCACAATTCTCGTCTCCAATTAATAATTCATCGCCAACTCTAAGCACAAGTGTCTCATTTGACACATTCCGCTCAACACCTCCTCTTCTTTTACTTGACTCAAGTGAACCCAATTACACATATAATAACGATTTAAATAAACTGAGTTTAGAGCACTTTTCCGCTGAAAATCGTTTCAAATATAAGAAACTGAATTCAAACTCATTTAATGTAATGAATAAATCGGAGGCCAATGAAGCGAATGAAGTGAATAAGTGCCAGAAATTACTTGTTTTATGTGACAATAGAAGTGTAGTAAACGACATGTCATTGACAACAGCACAAGAATCACGACTTAGAGAGGAACGACAACTAAAGCCGCTGTTAATTCATTGTGATCAACATACTTTTCAGCAAAATAAACAACTACTCCTCTCTGATTTGAAGGAACCGACAAATCTTAATTCAAATAACACTCTTTCTGTGACACGAGTTTGAAATACAGAATTGTTTTTTTCAACGATAACTTTCACCATTTGACCACTATATGATCATTTAAGACCATTATATGACCATTTTTATGTTAGGCTTTGAATAGATTGACCGCTATTTATGATAAATTATCATCAAATGTATATAGAATTATAGAATTTGATTCTTTAGTTTAGGTTTTATAGTGTCTTCTATGCAGACGATGCGCCAATTTTGATGGAATTTGAAGAATACTGACCACAACTATTTGGGAAAAATTAACATTTGATTAAATGCCATAATTACACCCATTTTTGTTAATTAACCCCAAATTAATAAAAACAAAAATATCAACATTAATGAGAGAAATTCCGCAATTTTTATAAATAGATTAAAATTTATTAAAATTATTAGAGTTTTAAAATTGGTTTAAGAAAATTGATTCAATACTCATATTTTGAGATTTAATTTACACTCAAATAAATTGTTATAAAATTTTATATTTAACGTTAGATTAGTTTAGTATTCAATAAAATGTTAGTTATATTAATAATATTAATGTTTTAAAAAAGTTTGAATAAAATAAATATTTCTTAAATGAAGTGAAATATAAAAAAGAAGTAAAGAATTGAAAATATGTTTATTATTTTGTTTCAAATGATCAATTGATCATATAGTCATCAATTAAGTGATGGTCAAACTAAAGGAAACTGATTGGAATATTGTTGAGCTCTTTTTGAACGGCGTCAGTGACGGGTCCACTAATAGCATTTGCAAGGGATAACTTGAATGCATTGGACACTAAGTTCATTATGATTTCGAGAATAAAGTCCCAACTGCCCAATCCGTTCACATCAATCCATAAGTGATCTATTTTTTCGACTTTAAAAGAACTAATCGTTGGTTTTTCACCCTTTTTAAGGCTCTGCTTTAGTCTGAGATAACACGAGAGATCCGAAATGGTAATCGATGCCGAACCAGAGGGACCGCCACCTAAACAACAGAAAAGAGTTATTAATATTGATTTTTCGTGTTTTCTTTAGAATCAAATGAAACACAAAATAGAAGCAATTTCTAAGATATTCTTCAAATCAAAGTAAATAAAGTTATTTTGTTGAACAAAATTACACGAATTTTATTCAAAGAAAACTAAGCATTTCATGTTTTTATGAGAAAATGATTCAGAATATATCAAGATATGATTGCGAAAGTGAAATAGAAAACTATACTATTATATTGTGAGAGTTTTTCTAAAAGTTCAACAAAAAAATGATAAAAAAAACTTATTTTTGTTGATTTTTTTCGAAACGATTAAAAATTTTGAAAATTAAAGTGAAAAACAGTGGCAAACATACCCATCACATTTGTAGACCAATCATAACCACCGGTTAAATTGGAAAAACCCATTCTGGCCTCGAATATAATTTCATGATTATTATATGTGGCGATTATATCTCCAGTTCTGACCAAACTGGACAGTCCGGAGAGATAACCATTAAATATGTTAAGTTCTCCGTTCAATTTGAAGACCAACACATTATAATTGAATTTATCTTTTAAAGTCGGTAAATGTAAGGGTTCCAGACCTGACTCATTGATGGCGTGCTTTACTCTATCCAGCATTGAGTCAAACACAGAGGAGGAATCTTTTTTAAGGAAATCGAGCGGTAAATGAGATAATTGTGTGTTAATCATCTTTTTTATTTCGACGGACACCTCATCCAACATAATATGTTTGACATTACTGAAGATCATTCCTCCCATTTGATTGATCAAAGAGTTAGTTATGCCGCCCATCATTCCCCCTCCCATTAAATTATCCATATGCAAATCAATTGTGTCAGTGTAAACATCGAGTTCAATATCACTGACTTCAATCTTTCCGTCATTATTCTTAAGAGATCCATAACCAGTGATCTCTATTTCAGTGACATTCATATAGAAGTCTCCGTCGCCATAGAATGGCAAAAACGTCATCTAAACTCAAATATATTAATAGTTTGCAGAAATTCAAAACATTTTTCATCAAAATATTGATTAAATTTTCACAAATAAAGTGAAATCAACGAAAAGTTTAGACATAAATCACTTAAAATGCAAATTAGTTTATATCGTTATCTTAGGGTATTAGAGGACGAAGAAGAGTAAGGGAGGAAAGACCATAAGATAAGGCTAAGCAAGTATTAGATCATATTATTAAATTCAAACCTTTCCATCCATTTCATAGACGCCCTGCAAACTAATGACAGGTAATTCCATAACCACTTTCAGTTGAATTAAACCCAAATTAAATGACATTTTTGCAATTTTCAATTGTTTGAGTCCATATAACTTCATATTCTTCAGACTTCCCTCGAAATATGTGAGACCTCCGTCTTCTGATATATTGAAGTCTTTGACGGGGAAAGGATCCGGTAAAAACTCATTTACAACTAGAGTTGGATTTAGGTTTCCCTCGGAATCTTCCGCTTTCTTTATAATATCTTCGGCTTTGAATAATATTTCTTTAATTTTCTCGTTTTGGAGTTCATTATTCATTTCAAGGAAATCCATAATATTAAGTAATTCATTCTTCTTTGTCATCTTATCTGTTGGTATAATTAAATATTAAATAAAATTTCTTTTAAAACATTTAAATTACCCCTAATATTGAGCCAAAACAGTGAAGTCGTGTTCGCAATCTTTTTAACAATTATTGAAAAATTATTAATAAAAATAACAAAACAATCAATAAATTAGAGACCAATTGTCCGGTTTGGGGATCAGTGTTTCCACACTCATAAAGACCCGCCTCATCTTTGCTAACATTTCTTATTTGTAAAATCCAGTGATTATTCTGAAAATGTGGTGAAATCTTTGAATTATTCGTGTATTTAATGAATCCATTGGTCAGAATATGTCCATCACTTTTTCTAATCCACGTCACCTGAAAATTATATTTGAATAATTGTAAAAGTATTAAAAATGAAGACATAACTTACCAGGTTGTTATTCTCTTCGCTTTCAACCAGTGGACAGGTCAGGTGTGTCGTCTCCCTTGCATTTACCGTTAGATCTGAAGTGAAAAATAGTTTAAATTAAAACTTTTATTTATTATTAAATTTAAATACTTTTAGAATTAAATGACTGAGAGTCCAATGATTTAACGGGTAATCCAATGATCACTAAAAAGATCAAGAATTTTGAAAAACAGTTAAAAATGGTTCCAAACATTTCTAATTTGGAAACCAACAGTTTTTCTTGACTTGAATCGCAAATAATTTAAATGCGAATTATTTGTATATTTTTATAGATTTAATAAAACTGATAAAAATACAAAAAGTGATTATATTGAGTAAATTCGTTGGCCCTACAAATTGACTCTGAAGGACATCTCCCTATCAATTAAACATAGAGTGATCAGACCTCTTAGTTCAGCCACAAATCTCCGCCTTTTCATGACAATCGTCGCTTTTAGGCATTAGATATAAAAAAATTTTGACCATATTTTTTGAATAACTAATGACTACTCTTTGACTATGATATGCATTCCCTCCCATTTATTGTAATCCTAATCCCAAACCAATATTTATGTAAAACTCATCACTTCGTATGTGTCTCTCCTATTAAATAGTTATCTCTAATGAAGTAAAATGTAATTTTTAATGAGTATGTGATCCAAAGTTTATTTAATTATAATTGTGGTCACTTTGGTGTCAAAAAAACTATTTTTCTATTTGTTTGGCTAACAGTTCAACACTTTCTATCTCAAGATTAGTATAATATTTATTAATTTAAACATAAAATCCATAAAATGACTTAAATAATGGCCATTCATTGCATTTACAGTAACTCTATTAGAATAAAATTAAAATCCAAAAATAAGTAAATCTATTAATGATATATGAATCACTCCTTCATTTGATGGACACTCTAATGAGATCTAATATGATATGTAGAGATTACTGTCCGCTCAGCCTGTGTTGAGAGGAAGAAACTGATAAAACGAATATTTCTCAATAATAATAATTAGATTTAAATAAACGATTTATACCATATTTGGTGACTCAAATAACATGTTTGAAATTGTGTGCATTCAAATTGTGCTCAACAAATCATAAATAACATTTAAAAGCAGGCCTCCCCAAGGTCTTCGATTTTAGGGGGTGAATTTTCTATTTTTGAGGTTGATAGGTCACATAGAACGTAATTTTGTTATTTTTCATTTTAAAGGATGATAATGATAAATGTAAAAATTTCGTGTTTAGGGGTGAAAAATCAAATTCACTTCTCCATGGAGGCCTGTTTTAAAGACATTTTTTTTAAATTCTTAAATTTGGAAATATTATCAAGATAAATGATAAATGATATTAATGAAACCAATCGTTGAATCAAATAAAAATGAAAAACTGAAAGCAACAAAAATAATTGATTTGGACATCAAATGGGGTAAAATAGCGACCATTTCATAAAAGATTAACTCTTCCAAATTGGAGTCCAAATTGACATTAATTTAGTTTAAATTCAAATAAATAATTCAAATAAGGCAAATCTCTTAAAATAACGAATATTCCGCTCTTCATCCTCGTCGGGGGTCAAAGATTTTAAGGGGTGAATTAAACGGCGACTTTTAGGATTCGCCGTTTTCTTCCATAGAGTATAATCCGATTTTGGAATTTCCGATTTCAGGCCTCAAAAGTGACAAAATTTGGATCTTAGGCATTAAAAATGAAATTCATCCCCAATGATGAGGAATGGTTTTGCGCATCAAATCTTCTTCTTATGTAATGAGTACACGAAAAGCATAAACAGTGTCTTATATATGTTTATTAAATTGTAATTTGAAAGTAATCAGAATGAGATCACGTTTAACGGGAGATGACCTCAATTTCCATTCCTTCGATGAATTAATTTTTAAAAAACAAAGTATTGGTTCACTTTATCCAATAATATTGAATAACAAATATATCGAAATCAATTTAATTCTCAAATTTTTGAGTTTATAACAAGTATTGAAACAAAACATTATTTTAATATTTGAAAATAACATCATACAAATGTTACAAATTATTTTAGAACAAATTTTAACAGCAATTATTTCAGATAAAATTCTCTATAATATATATTGATTGATAGAAAAACGTCGAATCGATTCAAAAACAATAATTAATCAGAAGATTGACTAAAATTAACGAACAATTAGTGGTTTTCCATTCGATTATCGATTTTTCGCAAATATAGGACTCAAAGAACTCTTACGATATCAATATTTATTGGTTTAATCAAAACAAAATCCTTTATTTTTCAAACACTTTATAATAATAATTCATAATTTGGTGCAATTCTAACATAAACATAGAGATGAGGGGTTAGGAGGAGGAGGTCTGTGAATCCCTTAATAAATTTAGTGAATTGGCTTAAAATTTGTTTGAATAGAGATCTAATATCTTTTTGTAGTGAATCCAACAAATCTTCGAATTTGGACTGAAATTCCGAAAGATTTGGAAATGACCTCTCTTTCAATGAGTTTCATATAAGTAAATTGTATTTAAATAAAATAGACCATCAATCAAGTCATCAATAATTTGGTGAATTCTTTAAACGTTTAACAGAATAAAAGCTTCTTTTAACAAACAGATTGACATTGATTTGAATTAATGATAAAAAGTAGATTCGTTTAAAAAATATCAATACTGAGGTAAAATATTATATTTGAATATTTTATTTTTATAACTCTATGTTTAGAGGCATTTGAAGACTACCCTGTAGTGTATATGTAGTGATATGTTATATTCTGATATACTCTGACAGCACTTATGATTGTTATTTTTATCACTTGTATCACAAACGGACAGACATTTCTTTTAAGTAATCGTTTAATCGAAACATAAAAACAGTTAAATTTCTCTGAAAAAACTTCCAAACAAGAAGTCCTTTAATAACAGATATTCTTTCAATACTTTCGCTTATATTCTATAAATTTTTACATTAATATTACAAAAACTCATTGAATATCAATATTAAAATCGAGTCTTTTGTAATCATAAAGAGTACACCATTTGAGGAACAAATCAATTGTTCATATATTGAGGCAAACATTCAAATCGATAATTAAATCAATTAAATCCACTCATTTATAAATCAGTGAATTTAAAGTTAAGTGTG
Source organism: Minunthozetes semirufus (assembly GCA_034699985.1). Classification (NCBI taxonomy): domain Eukaryota; kingdom Metazoa; phylum Arthropoda; class Arachnida; order Sarcoptiformes; family Punctoribatidae; genus Minunthozetes; species Minunthozetes semirufus. The sequence goes on along the minus strand of JAQIXD010001857.1, from coordinate 4,479 downwards.
TTTTAAAATGGCTGTTAAAATGTGCCATTCTCATATCATGTCATATCATATCATTATCATGTTCTCACATATAGTATAAAAATGGAGGCTTTTTCACCAAATATTATCATCTTTTAAAAATTAAATACATTTTCTTTTGAAGACAATTACTTATCATTATTTTCACTTAAGAGTAAAATATTAAACCATTTATATTATTAATAATACATATTTAGTTAAGAATAATCATTGATATATAATATACATAAATCGTATTTATATTAAATAGTTAATAATAGTTAACAAGACTTCAATAATAATAATAATAATATTTAACAATATTTCAAATAATAATAACAATAATTAAATATATTTTGATTTAAGTTGAGATACAATAAAGTAATCGCAAACTAAATCACATTAATTGTAAAAATGTTTGATAATCTTTGGGATGTTTTTGAGTCAATGGATTATCTGAGGATTATTTCACTTCAGTTATAAGAGAAGAGATCCCGGAATCTATACATTTACTCTTTATATAGATATTATAGAAATCTAATCGTTTTAATTTCTCATCTGATTAGTGATTATGGCATACGATTAGTACTATATAATCAATATTAAATGGCTTATATGCACCATTTGCACCAATTGCACCATGTTACATGTATAACCTATACTCTCCTATATTCAACGATTTTCAATCGACCTCATATCAAATATAGGAAAATAAGTAAAAATAGACAAATATTAGTCCTTATAGTGTATATTAATTTGACAATTTTGGCAAATTATAGAGCAGTAAAACCTAATTTATGGTCAAAAATAGAAACAAGGCTTTGGTCCAACTGTGCAACCGGTAAAACAGAGAAAATTTGGAAAAATGGTACATTATATTCAACAGTTATTGGTTTTGAGCTCAAATTTAATGTTTAAAATCAAGATAGAGGTGTAGATACAGGTCAACTCCAATTTGAATTCATTTGGAATGTTAGTAATAGAATCAATGGTTTGTGACACAGGGTTTGTCAGTTGTTAGTAATGGGGGGGGGGGGGTATATTAGGGGATATCTTCGGTAAATTTTTTAAAAATATGGGCCTCAAATATATTTCGAGAATATACGGAAGTACCTGCAGAGAGAGGATTAGGCAATACTATAATCAAAGGATGTCATTCTGGAGTGAAACCATTAGGTTAGGATATGTATATACTCTGAGGTTATAATCACTGACCAATTGACCCAAATTTAATTGAATTGAATTTAAATAAATTGACTCAAATTAATGGAAATATTTTTTAAAAATAATTGATTTCGGGTTTCGATCGATAGTTACTAATAAATATATTCATTTAATTTAATTAAATCAATGATTCGGTGAAATATGTTTGGAATTATTGTTAACTTACGTAACATTTGTTTAGAGAAATAGAAAGAAATCGATTATTTGTTCGCAAAAAACAATTGAATTCAAATCAAATGATTGAATGAATGGAAACCAATTGAATTCAAATTTAGGTTAAATTTTCTGTAAAATTAAAATAATTTAACAAATAATCGATTTTTCAAAGAATTTGTCATTTGATATGTTTTGGTCTGAAGTCTGGTCCACTCAAATGATAGCACTTTTAGGGCTTTTTTGGCAAAACATTTAAAATTAATGAATTTCTGTTGAATTGTTTCCGTTGTTAACCACTTTATTATTATTTAAATTATTAGAAGAATTAGTGTTGGGTAGGGTTGGGCTCGTATTAATGGGAGGATTAGAGTTGTTGGATGAGTCGCTCATATTATGTTTCTTTCTCTGGTGCTGTAAAAGACTAGTTTTCCAGACAGTAATGAAGTCACAGCCGTCTAAATCGCATTTGTATTTCTTATCGCCCGTATGTTTGAACATATGTCGGCGCAAATCTCGGAGAAAGTGTGGGGTATACCCACAGTCAGGCCACGGGCACCGGTATCGACCAAATCCAGTGAACTTAGTTCTCCTGAGCTCTTCCAGTGCTGACAAACTTATGACTCCATCGGGCAGTCCGGCCAACGCCTCATTCATGCGCAGTATATTTAAATCAGAGTCCGTCACTCGTAGTACGCGGGGATCGTTCTTAGCGGGTCGACCCCTTCCAGCTCTTTGTCTAATGAAATTGGAAACAATTAAAATTATTATGAATGTCCTCACGTTGGGTGTGTGTGTGTGTATGAGTGTGTACTTAATGGTAATAATTGGAAATAATTTGAGTTTTAATTCAAAAAATAAGAAAAATATGAATTAATTATAAAATAAATGAAATATTTGTGAAAATTGAGAGAAAATCAAATTAAAGATGACTTACACAGTGAATGTTGTATTGATATGAGTGAGTAAATGCTGTTCAAGACTGGGCTTTAAATTGAAACTGAGGTCACATTCGGTGCATTTGTTGGGCAAATGATTATTCTTATCAAAATTGGCACAAACAGCAGCAGAATTGGCAAATGTTGTTGACATCGACATTGAAGTCGAGAGACTACTCGATGATTGTGAGTCGATGGCCATCGAAGATGTAGTCAATGGTCTGAATTGTGGGCTCTTGGGCTTCGAAAGGTTTTGAGGCAATTCTTCTGATTGTTTGACTGATGATTGAGATTCAATTGGCGTATAGTCAGACAGTCTGTCCCCTCTGTCTGTTCTGTCCATTCTCTCGATTGAAGGTCTTTCGACTCTTTCAACTCCATTAGAGGTTACGTTAAAATCCATGGAATCGTAACCAGAACTTGTTGGCGAAGAAGAGCTGTTGGCCGACACTTCTTTGTCGCCATTTGAGCTTCTAATAGACATAGGCATCGGTGAGTCATCCGATTCTTCGGTGATATCAACCACTTCCTCTCTGTCTGATCCGAGATCAGAGTTGTCTGAGTCTTTGAGCGATAAGAATTGGTGCAAATGATTGAGCAGAAGATTGGTCTCACTTATAGAATCGTTGAGCGCTTTCCTCAGTTCGGTATTTCTGTGTTCATTACACTCACAGTTCTTATTGATTTCGATTCTTCGAAGTAAAGAATAACCGGTTTGTGTGCTCTTCACTATGTTTTCCAGCAATGAATTCATCTTTGAAGAAGAGTTCAACTCTTTTACGAGTCTCTCATTTTCAGACTCGAGTTTAACGATATATTGTTGTAATTCGTTTAAAGTCAATGAATAAAACCATTTGTTTATGTCATTCATTTTCAATATAATTGATTCCAACAGAAACACAATATATTAATAAATTGTTCGCTTATTTGGCTTTCAATCAGAGATTATCCACTAATTCTGTTTCATTTGGACTGACCTTTGGTCTCAACAACACATTCGATTGAAAGCAATTCGATCTGAAAATGAATTTAAATTAATATTTAGTGTTTGAGTGGGATTATAGAGAAGTAAGACATCCAGCAAAACCCAAAAGCTTTTAATGCAATATTTGAAATTCAAGACAAAACTGAGATATTAAACAAAATGGCAACTTATTGACGACCTTCATCACCTTCATTACCTTCATTAAATGTACTTAATATGAGTAGATATCACAATATAATGATAATTCAATATAATTGAGGTCATATTTATCACAAATTCTACCGAAAATTTACTAAATTAATCCCGAATTTAATAGATTTAACCGAAAATACTGAATAATAAAGAAGAATTTCGACAAAATATGCTCATCCTTTTCATTTGATGTTCATTTCAAGAATGAATGCAAATTATATTTGAGAAATGTTTGCCTATAAATAGATTAATGATTTTTTGACACATATTTTGGGTGCAAATTAAGAAAATGAAAGATCCGATCAAAATGAGAATAAGCATTGCTTTTAACCATTAGTACTAAATTTCCCAAATTATGAATGAATCGAATCATAAAATTGAATATCAGTTAATTATATTTTGGTCTTTTTTCAATTGTCTCTATTGGTGTCCAAAAATATCAAGATTTGTGACCTTCGACTATTATATAGCAAAAGAGAGAGTATTTCAATCAATATTGAGTAGTGATGGTGAGGGACAACTCAGATGTGAGGGTTTATTTCGAAATTCGATGTTTCGAAATGTGATTTTGTCATTTTGTCATTTTAGCAAGATCATCACTAAATTGAAGAGCACAGACGCAAGTAGACCTACATATTCAACTAACCTGATTGGTAGTTCATTTTGAAATTATTAACGAAAGAAATCATTATATTTTTTGAGTGAATCTAAATTTACAGATAATGTAAGCCCTATATTCTACAGTCGAAGTCGTTTATAATTAAAGGAGAAGTGCAGGAAAATCGTTTAATTATATCCGATTTCGCTCATATCCGGAACAAATTGGACAATAAGTGAAGTGTCGACAAAAACCAAAAAATTATTTAAAATGAATTTTAATTGATTTTAATGAAATATTTTGTCACAAAAATCTAAAGGAGAATATCGTAAAGTTTAGGAAAATACCAAAGACCAAACTAAGTGGAAACGATAGAGGAGGCCTTGTTGACT
>JAQIXD010001856.1:0-12782 GCA_034699985.1 Minunthozetes semirufus | reverse complement strand
GAAAGTGTTTTTGAGATCAGGAGACTCGCATTAAATAGTTATTGAGATGAGTTAATCATAATTTGATTTTACTGTAACTAAACTTGTAAATGTAGCAAGATTGTCACAGATTGCCATTTAATTTGTAATTAGTCTGAATGGTTTTGAAATATCGATAATTTAATTATTAATTAGAGACTAACGAACCGATAAATTAGAGATGAATTGCTATAAATTATTCAATAATTGAATGAAAATTTCAAATCATTTATTATTCTTACGATAATTATTGTGATATTCAATATTCTTCACAAATAAAACTCTCGTTAATAATTATTATAATTAGTTTTGGAACCAAATCTAAAATCTATAATTAATTAAATAAAATTTCAAATAATTTTGATTCTAAAAATAGAATAAAACATGTTTAATCAGATAATTAATAGAAAATGTACCATGCTAAGCTACAAAATTCTAAATAAATTCTAAATCTAAATAATTTAAAATAAATCTTAAAACTATTAAATAATGTAAAGTAATCTAAGAATTAATTAAAACAAAGTTTTACTGACCTCCTTTGTCCATTAGCCAGTGGTATACCTGTGCAGTTCCATTGACGACCTGTGCCATTTTCTTGTTTTATTATCCTCTAATACGACGAAACAGAATAGATGTGCGAACCCTTTCCGTTCAGAATTCAAATGAGAGATGAAAGAAGAGTTGAATTTCTTTGAAAATTACGAGAAAGACATAAATAAATGTGAAAATAATCCCAAAGTTTTTCACTTTGAAAAAAATCCATTCAATTATTATTTCTTCAGAAAAGTGTTAAACAATTCATTTTAGGGAATAATATAATTCTATTCGATATTAAAAGACTACGAAACGAACGAAAGCTTTGATTTTCGAGAAAAAGAGTTTAGAGTTGTTTAGAGTTGACATCAATTTTTAAAATTTAATTACGAATATATTTTGACACATATTTTGGAGCCGTTTTCTGAGAAAATGTTTTGTCACACATTATAACCAATAAAACCAAAGACAATGCAATCGTCACCAAACCGTTCAGATAATATCTTAGAATTATTTTGGATAACATTTTTGGAGGACTGGTTGTCAGTCCCAGTGAAGGTGTGGTTACGGCACACCAAATCCATAGCCCCTTTCCATCCTAATTGTTAGTGAAGTCTAAAAGAAGTGTTGGGAAGACATAAAACAAATAATAATTTGTGGGAAATTCATATTTTCTCACTTTTAATGGATTAAACAAAAGTTTTTTCTATAAAAAGTTTTATTAAAGCCATTAATCTTACAATTAATGTAGTAGTGGTCACACAAAGTGGGATATTCTGGAAAATTATTTTAATTTTAAATAATGTTTAATAAAAATAATATCAGGAAATTTGGTGTCAATAATAAGTAAACTTCGATGGAAAATGTTCTTTTAGATGACCTGTCTCTCTAGTATTAAGGAAATATTGAATTAATTTTAGGAATTTCACTGAAATGTAACTTTATTATTGATATAACTACCAATTTTTACTTAAACACAGAGACATACATTAACACTCTCTCCCCAAATGTTTTCTTAATTGAATAAAAGATTCAAATGATTAGTTTTGTGCACAAAATGAAGTGCTTTTCGATCAAATGTTTAATTGAATTATTCTGAGTGAATGAACAACTGTTCGATCGACCGATTAATTACACCAAACGTTAAAAAGTAATTTAAAAGTTAATAATTGCGGAAAACTCCGCTCTATTCCACCAAATAAACTGAGTTATCTATATTTGAATAAATAGGAAATTCACTTTTTCCAGTCCACTTTTACTACACTGAATTGCAAGATCATTAAAATACTGGATTCTATAATTTCACAGAAGCTGTTGCTGATGCTGCGCTCATTCACCATATTTTAATCAAGAATTTTATAGACAAATAAATAAATATTAAAGTTTTCCTTTCTTTAATCGAAAATCAAGTGAAGTGTTAGACAACTAAATATCTAATCAACCGTTTAATGGATAAAATGTTTGCTTCACTCAAAAGAATTGAATTAAATTTTCGCCGAATATCAGACGATAAGTGAATTAACTTAGAGCTACATTTTACCACATTTTATCATATTTATATCGTACGTCAATCAAATTATTTGTGAAGAAACGATTTTATTAAAATTCTCCACAATTAAATTTCCCAATAATTGAGGGGATTTTCCTCACTTTCTTAACGTGTTTTGAATTTTAGTTAGTTTTCGTGATTCACTCGAATATCACTTTTATTTCAATTATTAAAAGAATCGAAATCTTTGGGAAAATACTTTGGGATAATACTGTTATTGGCCTTCAATTCATAATTTGCTGATAAAACTCAAATATTTCACAATTTTTCAAATAATTCTCAAAATTATAATAAATTCTGTTTTAATTGTAAAATAGGGCTCAAAATAAAAAAAATAAAAAAATTATATAGAGTCAATTCACTAACTATTAAACATATATTTTAATTATTTTAATCTACGGTCCAATTAAATAATGAAAACTATCTATCAAATTGTAAAATTACATTAAAAGCCACGAAATAAATTTTCAAGTAAAAATAGGAATAAAAAGTATGATGATCATTTTCGAAGAAACTGATAAAAAGTGATGAAATCTTTTGCTATTCTTAAAAACTTTCAGGTAAATGAAACAATCATTTTAAATCAATCTTTACTAAGGATAATAAGTCTAATTTAAATAATTTTGCAAAGATTTGTGGTATAATTAAAGCGGGAATTAGTTTATTTAGTGGACAATAATTGTGAATAATTGGCGCACATTTAGAGCCACTTTTAGAGCCATAGTTTACGTCAGTTTTTATTTTTAGTGACGAAAATGTTTCAGTACTTTTTGTAAACACATTAAACGTGAGAAATGTCTGTAAATATTGTCATAAAATAATCCAAATCTTCGCCGAAAATGTTTTCCACTGATTTTGGTTTTGTTTATTTGGTGGCCATTAATGCCATCAATAAATTGATTTCACTTCTCTTACATTAATTGTTCGTTAATTTGATTGAATACCACTTATTGTTCGTCTCTTAAGATGTCTGACAGCGAAGAGTCGACTCGCGATTCAGATAATGAGGTAAATGTCTTGTCTTCATTTGCATCACTTTTTAATCATTTTAAATGATTTTTAATGATTTGTCACTTTTTAACCCAATTTATAGGCAGAAGAGGTTAACGAAAGAGAAGAGCCCGAAGTCGCAGACGAAGAAGAACCAGAAGGCGAGGACTTAGACGAAGATGACTACGACGAGGAAGAAGATGAAGAGGATGAATACAGTGGCCGTCGGAGAAAGAAACGGAAGAAGCCCCGTCACGGGGGGTTCATTCTCGATGAGGCAGAGGTCGACGACGAGATTGAAGACGACGAGGAATGGGAGGACGGGGCCGATGAGATAATCGAGAAGAACAAACACACGGATGACTCCTCTCAAAGAGATATGGAGTCTCACAGAAGACTCCAAATGATGTGGAATTCGCAGAAAGAGGACGAAATAGAAGACTATTATCGCCGAAAATACGCCGAGTCTTCGGCCGCAGAGAAGGGATACGACGGAGACGTTGATCTTCCGGACGATATCACACAACAGGCACTTATGCCAGGAGTGAAAGATCCTAATCTTTGGATGATTAAGTGTAAAATCGGTGAAGAAAAAGCAACAGTTCTTCAACTGATGAGAAAATTCATAGCATTCTCGACAACAGACGAACCCCTTCCCATCAAATCAGTTGTGGCTCCGGAAGGCATTAAAGGCTATATCTATATCGAGGCCTATAAACAAACTCACGTAAAGCAAGCCATTCAAGGAATGGGTAATCTTAGGCTCGGAATATACAGACAGACAATGGTTCCGATCAATGAAATGACTGATGTCTTGAGAGTCACAAAAGATAATTCACAAATTAAAGTCAATCAATGGGTTCGCCTAAAGAGAGGTCTATATAAAGACGATTTGGGACAAGTAGACTATGTCGACACCGCTCAGAATCAGGTCCACCTCAAACTCATTCCAAGGATAGATTACACCCGACTTAGAGGTGCGCTGAGGGCTGCGTCTAATGAAAACGAAAACAAGAGAAAGAGAGTGAAAAGACCCCCTCCGAAGCTCTTTGATATCGACGCCATTCGTTCGATAGGAGGAGAGGTCACAAATGACGGCGATTTCATCATATTTGAGGGCAATCGGTATCGAAGGGGTTTCCTCTATAAAGCCTTCACAACGACAGCACTTCTTATCGATGGCGTAAAACCTACTCTTTCAGAGTTAGAGAAGTTTGAGGAACACCCGGAGGGCACAGAATTACTGCTGAGTGAAAGCACAATCGCCGAAGACAAAGGCCATAGCTTTGCACCGGGAGATACTGTCGAAGTGTGTGAGGGAGAGTTGGCTCATCTTCAGGGAAAGATCATTACAATCGATGGCAATAAGATAACAATGATTCCCAAACACGAAGACCTGACGGATCCGCTTGACTTTCAGGCCCACGAACTGAGGAAATACTTCAAAATGGGTGATCACGTCAAAGTGATTGCAGGCAGATATGAGGGCGACACTGGTCTTATCGTTCGCGTAGAGGACAACCAAATTGTTCTGTTCTCTGACCTAACAATGCATGAGTTGAAGATTCTTCCGAAAGATCTGCAATTGTGCGCAGATATGGCCACTGGTGTCGACACTTTGGGTCAGTTCCAATGGGGAGATTTGGTTCAATTGGACGCACAGACTGTTGGAGTGATTGTCCGCTTAGAGAAAGAAAACTTTCAAATACTGAACCAAAACGGAAAGTTAGTTCACGTGAAACACCAGGCGGTAACCAAAAAACGTGACACTCGAAGGGCTGTCGCTCTCGACTCAGAACAGAATCAAATTCAAGTCAAAGATCACGTGAAAGTAATGGATGGCCCCCACTCTGGAAGACAGGGAGAGATCAAACATTTGTACAGAAACTCTGCGTTTCTCTATTCGCGAATGATTTTAGAAAACGGAGGGATTTTCGTCTGTAAGACACGTCATTTGGCTCTCGCAGGAGGTTCACGACCACTATCTTCTTCAGGAGTTATGAACACAACTCCTGGATATATGTCTCCTCGTATTCAATCACCAGCGCATCCATCGAGTGGTGGTGGAGGAGGAGGTGGCGGCGGTGGTGGTGGCAGAGGGGGTGGATTTGCTAACTTTAAGGGCGGTCGCGACCGAACAGATCTGGATTTAATCGGAAAGACAATTAAGATAACTCAGGGAACGTATAAGGGATACATCGGTATCGTTAAAGACGCGATCGGAACGACAGCTCGAGTTGAACTTCACGCCACCTGTCAGACCATTACTGTCGACAAAACTCGTATAGTAGTCGTCGGAACTGGAAGTGGGGACAAATCAATGGGCGGTGTCTCCACTTATGCCCGAAACACTCCGATGTACGGCAGTCAGACTCCAATGTATGCGGGAAGTCGTACCCCAATGTATGGCGGGGCCAACACTCCAATGCACGACGGATCGCGTACTCCAGCCTATGGTGGCGGTGGTGCCACTCCTATGCATGAGGGCTCTCGCACTCCGGTTCACACCTCTTCTATTTGGGATCCGACGGCTTCGACTACACCCCGACCTGATTTCGATTACGACGAACCCTCTCCTTCGCCATCAAATCCCGCGTATTTGAATCCTCCGACACCGGGTTATCCAAATCCAGAGACCCCTCCCGGAGGACCTTATACTCCACAAACACCAGGAATGTACGCCTCTTCAGACCATTCGTATTCCCCATATGGACCGGCGGCCACTCCTTCGCCATCGAATTATAGCGTTCCGGGAACTGCTCCGAGTCCTGCATCTGCCTCTTATATGACTCCGAGTCCTGCCTATAACGGTCCCCATAGTGTCGGTCCCTCTCCTTCACCAACAGGTTATGGTTATTCCCCAATGACTCCGGGAGTGTCCTCTCCTCACTTCAATCCTCAAACACCGGGCGCAGGGATGGAACACGCCTTCTCTGTTGAGTGGCAGACCACTGACATTGAGGTCAGAATAAAGGATATTCACGACGACGTGGATCTCATCAATCAAACCGGTATTATCAGAGGTATATCCGGTGGTATGTGTTCCGTCTTTTTACCTCAAGAGGACAGAGTTGTGAACATATTATCGGAACACTTGGAGCCGGTTATGCCCTCCTCTACTAATAAGGTTAGTCTTCACTCGATTTGTGTTCAAAACAACGAATTAATTGTTTTTTAATTTCAGATTAAAGTTATTTTCGGTGAAGACCGCGAAACGACCGGCACTTTACTCAGCATTGATGGTAATGAAGGAGTGGTAAGCTTTGACTCGGGAGACATTAAAATGTTGCCCTTGAGATACTTGTGCAAAATGAAGAGCGATTAAACATTTACTTTTAATGGAAATCCATATATAATAATATGTTATTTAAAATCTTAGAAAACATTCAAATCTATTATAAAAATCACATAATTTTCGAATCATTGTATCATTTATTTGTTTTTTAATTACAATAAACTCAAATTCAGTGCAAATGCATACAAATATTGCATTAAAATCCATTTAAAATTGATTTTATTATTATATTTTAATTTTGAGGAATATTTACAATATTTTTATTTTAATCTTCAGATTAGGAGAAAGTGCTGCACAGAATCAAATGGATTTCCTTTTAATGGGAAGAAAACAATTGACTAGTTTTGATGAATTTGTTGTAAAGATGAAAGTTTTACTAATATTTGGTCTAAAGTTTTATTAATCGTTAGTTTCTTTTGGTTTTTGATGACTGTCCGACAAATAGGACACGAATTAACCCCTGATTTGAAGGACTGATCCAAACACGACTGCAAACAAATTTAAATGAAATTTAAAAATAAAGAATTCCTCAGAAATTATACTCACTTTACAAATATTATGAGAACAGGTGGTAGTGATAGGATTCTTGAGTACATCCAGACAACAGACACATTTGAAATTCAGTTGGAATTTGTCAAAAAATTCTGATCTTCCAAGTTTTGCGTTAGAAATCACTGTTTGCCATAATATGGTGTTCTGTCTGTCCCTTTCTATTAGCCTTAAAATGTGATTCGGTATCAAAAATGAGGACAATTTCTGTTTTTTGCTTTTGAATGCCTTTTCATCCATTTTATAGGATCTCTTGGATGCTGTCTCTGCATTCCATCCGTCGGGATATATGATAGTCAGACCTAATCTTTTTATACGATTAATGCCATCCTTAGTCCAGGGGGAAGGACTTGGATCATCTCTTCTGAGTAAATATCTCCAAATAAGAAAACCCGATTCACCGATTTGTGGCCAATATTTAACCACTTTATAAATGCCATCGTATCGGACACCAACTTTAGGCAAATACAGTGACTTCTTTGAAGCTCCCCTCGCATTACCACTCCTTAAAACTCTAACCGGCCGTCCTTTTTGCCAATCGAGACCAGAATTGGCTCCGATTTGATCATTAAAAGGAGCGAAACAGTTAAGTGCGAGCGCTTTATTGCATCGCTTTAACTCTTGATCTTTTGTTTGCGGTCCTCCGACACGACATTTATTATTTGGGTCTTTACCACCTGAAGCCGTGTAATAGAACTCATCCCCTAAATCAATGTCTTCGTCATAAGAACAGGAAAAGACGACAGAATATGCGCCAACATTTTCTTTGCCGTGAATTCCGGCCACAAGTGGTGTGTGAAGACCAACCTCTGAAGCTTGGAATCTAAAGCGCCACCACATCCCAACTTCAATGCTCGGAATTGGCCCGAAATGGTCTTTAGGGACAGTTTGGCAAACCTGCGTACGTCCCACACAAGCCATACCTCGTCCCCACTCTTTAACTCCAACTCGATTAAGGCTTTCCTTTCTCTTCTTCAAAAGTTGTGACTGAATTTCAATGACTTTCTTTTGATCACTATTTTTGCATTTATGACAATACCAGTCGTCTTCTGGCACAGCCTCTAATGGTTGCGTCAAACACCAGATATGAAATATAGCGTTGCATTCATCGCATATAATCTGCTTTTCGGGTTCAGTCTTAGCCCCACATTGATTGCACGAACACTTTTTGCACTCAAGTGTTGAGTCGTCGTTACATTGACTGCAATCCGGCGCTGAAATACCTTTTGATACCAAACAAAAAGAAAGTGTTTTTTGAGTCTTAACAACACAATAGTCTAATTTGATTCACTATTCAATGTCTTTATTATTGGTATTCATGCAAAACCCGCTCCTTTTCATTGAGACATATAATGAAACAAATTCTTGCGTTTGTTTTTCATCGGATTTGTCACTTCTTAATAGATTTTCCGGATTATAAATGAACAGAACTTTAATACCAGAGTTTGTATGAAATACAATTTGTATCGGATATAACACTCCCTATAATTATGCAAAGTTTTTGAGGCATCGCTTCAATTGTTTTCAAAGTTATTAAAACTATTCAGTTTTCCGTCTATTTATGACTTCTTATGGGAATTGAGTTATAAATGTTTTGATACTATTTTTGAGATTAATTGAGGGATTTGTTTGAAACAAAAAATCAATTTCTTCTCTTATCTGATCTCATAATTGTCTGACTTTTTGGTTCATTAATCACGAATTCAAAGATGTTTTGTTACACTTTAAGAGATTTCAAAATTAGTTTCAAAACTAAAATTAGAATATATAGTGAATGTATGGCTCATCACTACTCCTCACTAATGACTGGCCCTTAACTACTGTATTCTTAGTTTTCAAGAACACTCTTTCAAACATTTGGACATAAATTCTAAGGACAGTAACTGTTGTCTGATGTTGTTGTCTGAGAGGACACAAATTGTTTAGGAATTCAGACATGAGGATAAACAAATTCCTCAACTTTTCAGCAAAATGTTTGACTAAAACAAACCTTTTATTTATTTTCAATTATTTAACTGAAAAACAAAACAAAATAAATAAGATTTGAGCGAAAAACTCAACAAAAACTGGAGAAACACATAAATTCCAAAAATATGTTTAAATTTGTTGAATTTGTTTAAATATTATTTGCTTTTGAATGAGTTTATCCTCAAAACAATGTTTTGGTGTTAAAAGAGAATATGAGATAATGGGTTACCGCTGAGTGAAAAGGGGTTACCAGTGCTCTAATGTTATACAAATAGTGTGACTGAAAAGATTTAAATCCGGTTGGAGAGCACAGGAGAGGACTGGAGAATGCTGGAGAAGGCTGGGGAGGACTGGAGAGCATATTAATTAAAATAAATAATTCTCTGAATTATTATAATTCTGTTTAAATGGAACTCATTTTAAAAATTTACAAAATGTATGAAAAAGTCTTTTGAAATTCAATTCTCAACCAATCTATTGGTCACTAAAAATGATTTTAACGCTTAAATTGTTTTGTCAGTCGAGACACACTTTTTTCCGATTCATTTGAATCTAAACTTATGAATAACTTAAACAGCATTTGAATAATAATCCGGTTCTCACTGTTTCTCACAATTATATTACAGAGAACTTGAAATTTCAAATAAGAATCGAAACTCACGTTTAGTTTTTGCTCCGAATTGGATCAGGACTTCATCGTCAATGGATCGCTCACTCCTTTTAATATTGGTTTCAATTTTATAGATTTCGTTAATAAATCGGATTTTCCGTCGTTTGAGTGCAATGTCTGCCAAATATACCGAAACATAGAGTCGTTTGTTTGTCGGATATATTTTCTCAATCCGGCACTCATACCAATAACCTCTTTCTTTGTTGGAATCGCTATTAAAGTTGGCTAACACTACCTGACCCTCCTTCAAGTTGTCAAATGCTATTTTAGTCGATGATTGAGGTCTTATTTGTTGTAACTCAAGCGCTATATTACTCCCAATCGATTCTCTCTCAAAACTTACATAATATTTATGATCTAAACTTGAATTACTCGAAGAAATATTAGTGATTCTGGCCTCAAACCAGGCACCAGTATTTGTATCAAGAGCGTCCACATAATCGTCAACTCGATAATAGTCATCTTCTTTCATAAAAGTTTGTTCATTATTGTCTTCACTATTTGTTTGATTGTTCTGTTCTTTAGTTCTATTGTCGAGACTTTCAGTGCATTTATTGGTCTCCAATTGATTTCGTATCAAAACTTGTATAACATTATTAACTTTTATGTTATATTCGTAGAGAGAATATCCATTATTTAGCTGTAATTCAAAGAATAAAATCAATGAATTGCTTACAATTGTAATACAACTCATATAATAAAAACTATTTTTTTATGTCTGAGTTTTTGTCTGACTTTCTCTCTATAATTAATTTAAAATTCAATCGATAGACAGACAGACAGTTCGTCTGACATAAATTCACGGTTACCTCTTTGCCGTCGAAGAAGAGTCTGACCATCGAAGCGTTGTCGCACTTCCACTTTCGCGCCACTTTATCGCGTAACTCATCCATAGATTCGTTAATAGAGCGACAATTAATGTGATGGGTCTCTGTGTCTGAACCCAATAGCAGTCTTACTCTTACATACATTTTCCCTTCAGAATAGGTGTTCTGTTTTTTGGTGAGAAATAGTCGCACAGAATAACTCTCCGAAAATATTTTAATACTTTAATTAAAGTAATTATTAAACAAAATAAATGACTCGTTTGGCAAACATTGAAAATATGAATGTAAGACAAAATTCACTCTAATATTAGTCACAGAATTTTATACTAAAAATCGTGAGACAGAAAAACTCAAAGTTTCGGCACTTTTATTCTCAACATATGTTTGGATCGGATGTAAAGCAATGGCCAAAAGTTTTGAGTAAAAAGAGAACGAATGGCAAACACTTTTTGAATGCAAACAAAAAAGTGTCGGTTGAAAAAAAATCGGCTCTAATACTAACCTTCCATCCAATCCACTATTCCCTACAACTTTCTATTCATTTGTAGGGAACAGCAGATTTTTTTCCAGCGAAACGAACCCCCTCTTACTTTTGCTATCCCTATTCCAGGTGCCCTATTGAGAGCCCCTATCCCTCAGCTGTTAGACTCAATGCCAACTACTTCCAGTTCTGTATTTCTCATTACTTAAATAAAGGATTGACTGAAAGGACACACTTTTTGCGTACAACTTCACAATCTATTAATAAAACTTAAGAAAGGAAAGGGTTTTTGCTGTCAATGCTCTTGGCTTTGGTTTCAATCGATTGTCGGAATGGATATCGAATTATTCGAAACTGATTTTCATTCATTTGATTCAGAATATCGATACATATCCTGTTCTCATGTCATGTCTGGTGAACTTTCATTGAGAAATATATCAATTTGTTTGACATCTGAAGGGTAATCCTAATTAGCAAGCTTATTTTCCATTCAGTCTTATCTTACTGATAGTCACAATGAATTATGTGAAACCATTTGGTAGTAATCAAACATAATTTGAAGGAAAGCTTAAATTTTAAGAAATTTTGATGTCTTTTGAATGAAGTGGAGTATTTTACCCAATTCTGTATGATTTGATTACTTAAAGTTTAAGTCTTAAACTGATCATACCTTCGCTATAAATCAGCACAAATTAATTGCTGCGAAGAACACGTGTTCTCTGAACTTAAGACATAAAACTCATTATTAAAGAGTCAAACGATGGATCCAATAATGACTAATCTCTCAGATATTAGTAAATTATAGGCAATTGCTTTACGATAAGCAAGTAATGGGAAGGTAATGGGGACAGACAACTCGATGACAAACCCTTTGAATTAATAGCGCATCGAATTACTATAATTTCATATAATTACAAACCATTACTATTCAATAAAATGTTAATTAATTCAGAAAAAATCAGTCTTTTCTGTGAATCCAAAAGACATTCATTGAATATAAATATATTTCTTATTTTGAATGAAATTTTTTGTCAAATGTTTTGGCATTTTTTGGAATATTTTGAAAAATAAGAAAATTATTCTTCAGTTTGTTTTAATCGCTTCTTTTTAACTATTTTTGAATCGCAACTAATTTAGTGATTTATCTAAATATCGCCAAAACTATTAAACTAATTAAGGATTTGATAAATTCAGTGATTCCTTAGAGTTATTTTTACTAGAAATTTATCAAGATCAAATTGATATTTATTAAAATGATTTTTAAAATTGGAATAATAGATAAATAAGGCATTGAGGACATCATAAGACATCAATGATCTGATGATTTGATTAGGAGTTTCGGCAAATATCAAACGACTGCCTCTTAAATGAATGAATAATTAAAATAAATATTTATTAAATTCGATGGGAATTACTGTTTGGGAAATACAGTAATAGAGATGACATTCATTTATAATGCCTTCAAATTTATTTGATTTTATGAACTCTAATGTTAAAGACATTCACCAATGAATTCAACAAAATATTTATGAAAATAAAATATCGAATAAATAGGAAATACTGGCGAAACAGGGGTCGACTAATCGTCGATCTCTTCAGTCTTGTGACTCTCCAGTAGTGGAGTCCCGAAAAAATGAGTTCAGGTCTGAACACTCTGTATATATGACGCAATCAATTACCTCTTATTGTATTTCTTGTAAAATATCCTCACTATCAGAGCCATGTGTGAGTATGTGATGTGTATGTGCTCTTTGCGATGTGCTGTGCTCTGATCCAACATTTGCTTCACATTCCGGAACTGCATAAACGCTTACGGGTTTGTAGGGATCAGAAGTGAACATCACTTCTAGTTTGGGGAGAGAGAGAGAGAGAGAGAGAGAGAGAGAGAGAGAGAGAGAGAG
>JAQIXD010001855.1:0-12782 GCA_034699985.1 Minunthozetes semirufus | reverse complement strand
TCTGTTGTCATGCGATCAGAGCTGTTATGATATGTAAAGGGATTGAAGCGCACAGAATAAGTCAAAAGAGTTGGTCTCAAAGATTGTGTATTAAAAACATTTTTCTCTTCACTCAGAAAACAACTCTTTCGGAAACGGAGTCTATCTTTTTGGCCGAAAATAAGATCATTTTAATAGCATTTCATGAGAGAGATATAACACTAAGAAAATTCATTTAAAAACAATTTTAATGTTTTTTAATGTGTTTTATCTTTTGCTTCGAAAACACAAATACTATACAACAAAACGAGAAAAACAATTTTCGACGAAAAAAAAGTATTAAATAAAAGTATGTCTTATATAAAGACAATCGAAATAAATGGTATAACCGTTTGCTGGGACTACAGTTGCGGTCAATAAACATGAGACACAGTTTTGTCCGAAAAAAAAACAGTACTTATTGTCTGAAAATACTTCAATATTTTCAGACAAAAAACTTAACTTTTATTTCATTAACAGAACTATTGTTTCAAAAAATCCATTTATTATTCGCTCTAAAAGTTTTTGATTTCAATTATTTAATGTCTAATCAATACATGGATGGTCAACAGGGGGGAGGGGTTAACCAACCCTATATTTTGTAAATTAAAGAGCAGGTTAAAAATGATAAAAAAGCTCCTAATGGTAAAATTTAAAATTGAACAAATGGGAGACAAACTTCAACAAGTTCACCCCAATTTGACCCCCCCTAGATTTAAAAAGGTATCCTCATTCCTGATTCGACGAAAATTCAAACCTTTAATCCTCGAATAATTAGTAAACCACACACAATATAGTGTGATTAATTCAGCAAGGACAAAAAATTAATTCTATACATCTAATTAGCATGCTGAAATGTGGGAATTTTTATATGTTTGCTCAATTAAAAATCGGAAGTTAGTTGAACTTAATTACGACTAAAAGCTGGCCATAAGTGAGAAAAACCCTCTCAGACATAACCCGAGCCAAACAAAAATCTATACTAATTAACAACATTTGACTCTTTACTGTCTTTCCTGATATTCTGAGCAAAATATCCAAACAATTGATTACATAATAGTCGAGAGACTGAACACTAATAAACGCACAGCAAAACTGTTTGCCTAATAAATTGCCGAATATTTTACTAGACTTTTCATAAATTAATTAATCTGGAGTATAAAGCATATTATTATAACTATGTAAAAGGAGCTGTTTTTCATTATCACACTTAGGTAGCCAAGCTCAGTCGAGATTAAAACTTCCAAACCCCCGAAATTACATTAAAAAGGAGAACTTTTTTGTTTCAAAATTAATCTGCCAAGCTCATCTAAGTAAATTCGGTGGATTAATGCTAAAGTAAGGCTGGTATAACTTTTTAAAGACTACCTTGGCGATTTCCGGCTGATTTACTCCTGATATTGAATAATAACTTTTAGCAGAAGTGCATTAAATAATTGGCATTAATTAGTAATAATTTATTTAACTTGTCTTACAGTTCTATATGGCATACCTTTTGCATTAACGTTGTTTTTTTCCCGAACAGTTAATTTATCTATTCTGTGCCGCTTTGGAAGGAGAGCACAGCCATAAAAATTGGTGCTATCTTTTCAATCGATAACTTTCATAATTAATTAGAGTATTGTCCGCAAAAACCGGTAGTAAATCATAAAAGTTTTTGTTTCGCATTAAAACTGTATTTCAATATAGAAATAGATTTTTGAAAATTTGTTTTTGATTTTTAGCCCCAATTATAGCCCCGTTTCAAAAGGCACTGCCATATGAGGCGAAGCCATAAATCAATGGCCAGAATATTGTATTAAATAAAAGTTTTCATTAAATTAAAGCTATTCCTAATTTTCTCATTGAATTCATCCGAGAAATACAATTCTCTCTCATTTGAATCACGACTTATATTAATAATACTTTTCGTATAAGAGAAGAGTTTTCAATAGAAAACTGATTTCAATACTAAACTCAATATTAATAATAATATTCACATAAAGAATGAAAATATATGTGAAAAACAAAAATTAATTAAATAGTTATATAACTTATAGATATAGGAATAGGAAGAAATAATTATCAGATTTATCGATGTATACAATATTAGAGCACAGCCTAAGAGCACAGAATGACTAACGAAAAGATATGATAATGTTTTGCATTTAATTTAAGTCTCGAAAAACCTCTCAAACTCTCCACTATTAAGTGCTTTTGTAATAAAACAGTTGTTTTATGAAGAAATTCATATATGAATTGCAGACACGAATAATGAGGACCAAAGGGGAAAGGGATGAGCGATGGCACAGACTAACTGTTCGGAGCACACGACTGAATTAATTAGGAAAAAGTTAGGTAATACTTCTGCTCTAATTATTTGGCAAATTTTATAGACATCTTTAGATAGCTTTTTATTACTGGTATATAACACAACACATTTGTTTGGAGAGGAATATCCAGGACCTACTCCTTGTGCTATAATAAATAATGGTAGGGGTTTAGGCAGAGGACAGCCTATTCTCCAATGTTTACGATCCTCTCTCATCATTTGTCATCAAATGAGGCCTTAATTAAACTGTTTTGCACTCAGTTTTTGCAAATCCTTTTCCGACAATACTTTTAAACACTAAAAGAGTCGCAAAATGTTTGATCACTTCGAAGGGAAAGCCTATTGAAAGCCATTTCTTGGATGAAAAATATCGATCGAAAACTGAGTTTACTTAGAAAAAGGATATTCTTATGAAAAGTTGATATTATTTTAATAATAGACTCCTATTTTGGGAACAATAAGAGCGAGAAAAGACATAAAACAAACACAAGAAGAAGAAGAAGACATCGATTTTTATGGCAAAAGATTTCCATAATTTTCTTTCGGAAATAATAATCAAATTTAGTGGAAAAGTATAGGAGAAAAAGGGCAGCCCTTTGCTATGGTTTGCAACTCAAGCAAAACACTTAATGAATATATGATTATTCAAATCAAATGACTTATAATTTTGGCGACAATTTTCAAAGTCTGTTGAATACTAAGTAAACGAATGATTAAAAAATCAAAATATTTTTTTAACGAAAAATTCATTTCAAACGAGAATTGAATTTTCGTATTAAAAGTTGAGTTTTGTTTTTCTATTCAAATAATAAACAAAACTTTTTATATAACAAACAATAAGTGGAATGAAAATTGTTTTCTTACATAAGAAAGAGAGGGAAACCCTATTTGTCTCACTCTTTCTGTCGATTCTGAGTCCCTATTATTCAGACTTTGGTTACAAAAGAGAAAAACATTTTTATTGTAATTCGGAATAAAAACACGAAATTTAAGGCAATTATTGTGTTATTAAAGTCGAGGCAAAAGAGAGAGGAAAGTGTTCTTACGTTGAATCAGACCATTAAAATCGGAATCACTTCTTATCCTTCAGTAGGCAAACAAGTTCTTCAACCAATTCAAAGGTATTGGTCGCTGCAAATGGACTTTTCCTCTACAGCTCGGAATCCAATAATTGTCACAACAAATAACATCCACAGAACTGAAGAGGTCTTTGGGCTGAAGAAAACCAGAGTCTTCTCCACTATTAAGTGAATCCCAAAAAACTATAATAAATAATCAAATCGATTGCCGGCCGAACACACAAAACATTTGTCGGGGGCTGTGAAGAGCACAGGGCTTAGCGTTGTTGAGGGGGGGCCGACACACAAACACCAAATCACTATTAAGTCTGTGGCTGTGTTTGTTTGGGAAGTGCTCTGAAAATTGTTTTCTTTCTCTCCTCTTCTTCTCCGACTTAAAGAAGAAATCCTTAAACCGATTGATTGGTGAGTGAGAGGGGGAAGGGATCGCACAGAATAAGACAACTCAGTTGCTAAACAGTGGCACAAAAGTCATAACAGAATCAAATAAAAACATAACAACAATAAGAGTAATAATAACAGCAAATAAAGCGAATTATTATTTCAATGGTAAGGGTCTGGCGGTAGTGATGTTGGGCTCCGACTGGAAATCACTTTCACTACTCCTCCGCAACAAAACAAATCGCATATAAACTTCAGTTTAGAGCACAGAATAAAGAGAGTGAGAGCACCGACTGTCTGATCGGTGAACGTCTCACAAGAAATAGACTTTTTTCGCAATTTTTTACTAAAGTTTTGGTTTTTTTTCTCTTCAGTGAAGAGAAGTGTATTTCCTTTGCATTGCACTCAACCTCTCATATGAAGAGCCAAAACACAACTGAAGAGAGAAAAAACTGTTCGCGAGACTGAACTCACACTGAACTGACTGCCAGAGCACAGCACAACTGCACAGCCTGTTTACGAGCACAGGTTTCTCTCAAAGCACAGGGACTGGCAAAGCACTGACTGAACGTTGTCTGAGTTGACTAACTATTTGACAATTTGTGCGTTCAATTCATTGTTGCGTTCAGAGCACAGCCATAACAACTCAGGTGGGAAATGAACATTTTCTCTGAGCCAGAGGAAGTGGTGGGCAATAGTACAGCACAGCCCTAAGAGTGTGAGCGAACCTCTAAGAATATAAAGAGGACAGGAATAAGCGCTCGGACTCAGTGCCCAAAACGGTTTGGTTTGCATCCAATTTTCGGTTTGTGTTTATGTGAAGCGAAATCCAATCCAAATGTTAGCGACAATTGACTGACAGGAAATCGGGTCTCGATTTTCAACAAAAGACAATTAAAATCTTATTTATAGAGAGCTCTTGGCTTAAGAGGAATGGACTGACAAACCCATTGATCATCGGATAGAAAGGAGAGGAAACACATTCACTAAGTTTTTGAGACTTTTCTTAACGAAAAATCTTAAGTAAAAATACATTTCTTTTTCAATTTCTCATTATTAGCCGATAGTAAACAATTGCAGTGCTGTTTAGGAGCACCGGTAGAGCACTGGTAGGTAGTCGTGAAAGACGTAATGAACCTTAAGCTCAATGGAAATGATTTTTCGCAACAAAAATAATAATAATTTCTTTTTCCTCTGCTTTTCAACGGAAGACTGAATCGGAATTATTTGAAGACTTTTTCAGAGATTTCTTTGAATTTAAAGTAAAAAAAGTTTTTTCATAAAAATCACTAAAAGTTTGAGATTTTAAGCAAAAAAAAAAAAACTCAGAGTTTCATAAAAAGAGAGCAAAGTTTTGGTTTGAAAATCATTTCCTGAAAACTAAAAATAATTATAAATAATATTTCGAAACAAAACTTCAGTCAAGAAATGCATTGAAAACTATTTCAAAACATTTTTTACTGTTTTTTAATAAAAATTAAAATAAAAACAATTTTTTAGTCAAAAAGTAATTCAAAATATTTTTCTGAAACAAAACAAACAAATTGTTTAATAAACTAAACTGAAGGGAGAGGTATGGGGGGAAAGGTATGCGAAAATTCCAATTTGGTTAAAACCACTGGACATTAGACTCTTGGAAATCAGTTGATAGACAATAATTTTCGCGTAAATTATGAGTCGGTTTGTGTCGGAGTCGGAGCTCGAGAGTGAAAAACACTTTCCGAGTCAATGAGCCGAGACTTAAACGCCGCTAAGAAATTGGTTGTGCTGTGCCGGCAGATACACTCTGCTCAGGGCACTGCAGAGGGAGGAAAGGGAGGCCTGGGAGTCAGTTTTGGAGGCACTCGAGTCGTAAAAGGAAGCGCACAGAACCAGAAAGAGATAGAGAGCGCAGAAGAGCCATAAAACTCAGGTCTGAGAGCTCAGGCATTACCGATACCGTTCCCTATCCTCCTCTCGATAGGAGATTCGGTAGAACTAACACAAGAAATACAATGGTTTGGCCAAAGATAATAGTTATGCAACACTTGACAGACGAAACACTTGACTCTGGATAGTGTGCTCATTGTCTATATGTCTGTCCTATTGTTCAATAGTATTGTCTCTCATCTATATTACGGATAATTTTTCAAACAAATCATTTGTTAGACTAGTTTTTGGTGTTTCCTCTCATTAGTCGCTCAAAAAATAGTCGCTTTTGAATGAATTATTGTATAATATATTCGTCTAATGAGACAACACTTGAATTGAATTATAAAATAAAGAAATCGTTTTTTTCGTTTTTTTCTTTACCTTTGAATTGAGAGCTCTTCCTCTCAAATGGGTTTCTCTTCAGACGAGTGGATATTATCTGCAATTTAGAGGAAAGTTATGAGAATTTTAAGCAAAAAATATTTAATGATTTTATTCTTTGTTTTTCACATAAAAACTATTGATTAACAAAATTATGACTTTTTTACCGGGAATTTGAGCCCAAAAAACACCCGAATATTATCCCATAGTTTCTCAGAAAAAGTCTTAACACGTGTTTGTGATTAATAGGGTTATTACGATATCAGGGAATAACACAAATGATTATTAGGAGTCGTTTAACATTAGTTTAACCCAAAGTTATTGTAATAATAATAATAATAAGTCTAATAAACATAAAAAGCCATTCAGTCTAACATTATATGAGGAGTGGAATGAGAGGGAAGGGATGTGATGGGAAAGGATGAGTGATTCCATGGAAAAAATCAATCAGTTTTCCACTGAGTAGATAACCCTTAAGACAGGAGTCGAGAGGAGAGGGAAAGGGAGAGGAGAGGGAGAAGTAATTTTTAAATTGAAAAAAAAATCAGAGGAATTCCTGAGCACAGAATCAAAACATAAGAGTTGAAAGTGAAAAAGACTGTTGTGACGAGTGAGGAAAGGGAGAGATGGATAGACTGTGTGCGGGGATAGAGCTGTGAGTGTGTGAAAAAAGTGATGCACTCGTATTAAAAAAAAAGTGTGTCGGGGTTTAAGGGCTAATAAAAAAGGAGAGCCATTTGACAAATGATAAATTGTACAATAAAAGGGAAAACATGTTGAAAGTGAGCGCAAAAAAGCCAGAGCACAGGTCTGCGCCCGACGTCTCGGTGCGGGTCTCAGGTTATTACTATTGTCTGAGAAGTTTGGATAAGACTTTTTGCTATTTTTGTTTCGCAATCTCTTTACTGTTTGGTGTATCGAAAGGAGAGGGAGAGTCCCTCTCCGGCACTGAATGAGAAAATATAAGAGTGTTGTTGTCCTCAGAAGGAGAGGAATAAAGAAGAAGAAGAAGGAAAAGAAGGGAAAGCCATGAAAACAGATCGCGTGGATTCGCGTGTCATTGAAATCAAGTGAATCTTAAAGCTAAGGGTTTCTCAAACTGGGAGTGCGTTTGACATACAGTTAATGTCAGACACTTTTAAATGAAATATCTTTTTATAAGAACTCACTTCACTGTGACTCTGGATTCAGGAGGAATGGCTGCCAAATGTCATTAGTTTGTTAACAGAGTATATCTTATCTCAAGTTATACTTTGAATGCATTTTTAGTCGAAAATAAAAATTCTCAGAAATTATTCAACGATTTTGAAAAACTTAACTCAATTTTCATCCAAAAAAACTATTCACTGGATTTCATTCAACTCCTGATTACAATCGACTCCTTTTTTTCAGATGGAAATCTCATTTCAAAGATCAGTTTAAATGTTTGCTAAACTCTTGGAAATATAATATCCTTCGATAACAGTCGTCATTAAATTAAAGATCATTTATTTCGGAGTATTTTTTTAGCACTCAATGAATGAAAGCAAAAATAAAAACCAAAATATATACTAATATTCAAAACGAAACCCAATATTTTGATGACATCTCTATTACGAATCGCAGGAAATAGTAATTCAAATGAGATTTTTGTCTTCAAATCTACACCATTGAGAGCACAGCCCTTATCGTTAGGGCTCAGAATAAGACTAGTTTTTCACTCTGCAGACGGAAAACCCATTAATAAATGAATGGATGGAAACACAAATCAATTATTCATCCAAATTAATGACTGATATCTGTCTCTAATGTTGAATAAAAAATATATAAATCTATAGAAAAATGTATAAATATATTAGCATTTGATTGAAAACAGTGTCAGCGTATCATTGATTGCCGGCACACACCTGTTATTCTGTTCAACAGTCATTTGTCATTAAATTGGTAATGGCTTCCCAGTAGCCGACACCTGATTCTAGGAAATGGTGTCTCAGATAACAGAGCGATAAAAATTGAATCAAAGGCCAGGAATGCAATCCTTTTGGTGTGAAATCAAAGGGAAATGCATTAAAAATCTAAGTGTTGTAGACATTAGTGTTTATTAAGGAATTCTTTGTCTAATATTCTGTGCCGAAGACATGACCTAAACTTGTCTGTCATTTAGCACTCGACGGCACAAGTCGTCAGAAAAACAATTTCTTAGGAAAAGTCTGTTTTGATTTGAGTTTCAGACTATTTTTCTCTCAATTTTTTGTTCACTTTATTAATGGAAACCTTTCTTATGAGTCATAAAATGCCAGTAATTGTCACTCAAACAGAAGGTATGAGTCCTCACAACAATAAGGCACAGAATAGGGCACAGAATAAGAGAGAATTAAATTAGATTCACATTCATTACTATTGCTTCAAATGTTTTGTCTGTTTTTATTATAACTCAAACAGTATTTTATTATTGAAAATATCTGTTAACACAAGTATTGCTAACGAATGAAAGGAAAGGTAGGGAACGGAATGAGAAGAAAACAAAAAACTTCATTTTCTCTTCGAATAAATGCATCATTTCTTCCAATATGGGATTTTTTTGACATTCTTTGAGGAACAAATGAATTAGGAATGTGCAAGCTTATTTCAATTATTCAAATGCTAGAATAAAAGCCAGAATATTTTTGATTTAATTAAATCATTTCAGAGTGTTCTAGATAAAAATTTATCACCTTGAGATTGAAATTAAGATTGTTGGAGCAAGATAAAATCGGCAAATCTTAATTAAATCAAGATATCAGTCGTCCCTATCTCAAAACAATCAGGATGTTCGGTTGGTGGCGGTTGCGCATCCCTGAATATATAATTGTGAGAATAAAAAGCTGTTTTTACTACTTGAGCAAGGTTATTCTAATTCCCAAATGTTCAAGAAGTTTGTGAAACATTCCGTAATTAAGCAATTTTTTCGGTGATTTTTCTTTCACAACATTTTTCTGTAATTAAATGAATCCAAAGATCTCTTGATTTGAATGCAATTAAAGCCCAAAAAGTATGAGAAAAATGAGACAAAAATTATATGTATTTTCAGTTAATTGCGATTTCAGTGAAAAAACAAAACAGAAAATCATTGAATAATGAGATGTCTTTCCGAAAGGAAAGCCTACGAAAATCCTCAGAAATTACTACATTATAAATAGGCCTAAAGGCAGAGCTGAGGACAGCACAAGACAGTGCACAGAATGAAAAAAAAGGAAAATTAATAAATTGCTGCTTAGATTTGACAATTACTTAAAACTATATCACCCCCTCCTAAGCCTTTCGAGGCGTGGGCTTTAAGACCTGTGCCGTACGTCTCCTCATCTAATCTGACATTTCCTGATTTCAAAGATAATTTATGTCTCATATAATGGAAGAGATATTTATTTTTCTTTTACTCAAAGAAAACAATTTATAAAAATCTTATATAAAATTTAATCTCATTTTTCTGTTTAAAATCTAATAGGCGTTCCTTCTGCGCCAAAAATCACCTCATCCTCAGCCATGTGAATGATCTGGGAAGAAGTCTTGAGGGAAATCCGATGGCAAACAAATAATTTCTAATCGATTGGCAATTATCTGAAACTAATATCTCTGAAGACTTGTTTCTGATCTGTGATCACAAGAGGAGAGCCTTCCAGAGGAGAGACATATATTAAAAGAGAAGAAAAACTATTTTCACAAATAAATTGAATGAGATTTCAATTACCACTCGATTGTACCCTAAACTTAGGACAGGCCTACAACAGGCCAGTCCTTAGCCATTGGACTAATTGAATGAATTGATGCAAAGCATGAGTGCCGACCGAAAAATACCAGAATTATTACTGTCTTTTGGAAATCCAATTCTAAGACTAATTCAATATAAGAGCACAGAATAAGCGCGGACTCTCCCTATCCATAGGATATAACTTATATCACATAAGAGTGAAAAACTTTGAGAGCATTTGAAAGGAAAGCCAATGAAAAATAAGTCATCTCTTGTTAGCACTTCTGATGCCATATGAATGAAAGTATTGACACAGAATAGTAGCACAGAATAAGATGAGCACAGAATAAAAGCCTGTGATTCCCAGAACCTAAACAAAGGCTGTCCTCAAAGTCATTGCGAGAGAAGAAGAAAAAAATCATTGAATTTGTATTGAGTTTCAAAACAAATCGAGAGTAAAGTGGATCTTAAGTAAGGGCACATCCCTGAGAAAGGGACAGGTAGTGTCTCTGTTGCGCATCACTGGCATAGCGTTACACATCTTTTTCCTTTCACCTATTATTACAATCATTAGCTTTTTTAAGACCGATTTTTATTCTAGTCTTTCCATTCTTTCCGCTCCGGCATTGAATTGTAAAGAAGAGCACAGAATGAAGTGAACAGAACATAGTTTTCTTGAATAAGAACTACTGCTGAGAAAATTGAACAAGGCACAGGGCAATGAGCACAGGTATAGTAGAACGAGGGAATTGAAAGGGAAAACGCTTTTGTCTGAGTGCAACGCCCCCCGCAATTGCCGGCTAAGAGGAATCGCACAGGTATATGAGGCGCGCAGGCACTTGTGTTTTAGGCTTTTTTGGGCCAATTTCTGCAAGAGCTTTCTCAACCATTTCATTCGACACTTCAATAATTTTCTTTCAATATTATTATTATTAGTTATTATTTAAGCCATTGTTTGCCCGAAATACCGGTTTTCCTCTCAATACTGTTCAACAATTTTCACAACTACTTTGATGTCTGTTTTGTTGTTATCTTAAGAAACGCTCGGATTTTCCGATCAAATGAATGGAAATTTATTTTCAGATAAAAAGATAACAAATTTTGTTTTTAATCGTTAACTCCAATGAGACCTAACTTTAAGAGATATTTTTAATGCGTTTTTTTGTGCGAAAATAAGGTAAAAAACTTTTCGAAACAAATCAATAAAAATCGTGAAATCATTTCAATTAAAAAATCAAATGTTATTTGCATTTGAAATGCAATTGAAATGCAATTCAAGAGTTATTTTTGGACTTTTTTTTACCCAAACTTTACTTTAAAAACGAATTTCAGTTAAAAATCAATTGAAAATTAAAACCAAGAAATCAATCAATTTGTGAGAAATGGGACTCAATTTGAAACCAAAATTCAGGCACAAGTCCTGAAAGTTGAGCTCAAAATTCAGTCGAATCCAGAATTTTAATTAGTTTTTTAGGAGTAAAAACATTTTGTTTTCTCAGCAAAAATATGCTAAATATTCTTGGCTTCCAAAAGCACAGCCATATTCTTAATGAGCGATATATCCAAAAAACATTTGATAAATCATTTTCAATGATATTCAGAGCTCAGGAAAAAAAAGTTAATTAAATCGGAGCCTCAATGAGAGGAACGACTTATTTGGGAGTCAAAGGAACACCACTTCTAATAATAAAACCCAAATATATTAATCTCTTGAATACGAAAAACAAATTGAGTCTCAAATTAATTAAACCTAAGAATCGGCTCAAAACACAAATACGAGGTTCGGAGTGAGTGCACTGTCTTGAGGGGACGGCCAGTGGCTCGAGCGCATCATTATTAACAAGATAACACAATTTAGAAATAATACAGTATCTAATTAACACATTAAAATTTGAATAACTAGAACAAGATGAGCGAAAAATAATTTAGCTTGATTAAAATTCAGGTCAAGTAAAAATTAACCAAGATTATTTTGAAATAATTTAACATGAAAATACATGAATTTTTTCTAGGCATAAAAATTCTGCCAGAGCAAATATTTTTCATTTTAATCAAGCAAATAATTAGCAAATACAAATTGAACATGGTAAAAACGTCTGCACTCAGGCTGAATAAACAGAGTAATCTCTTAACTAATTGAAATATTTGTCTTTGACTTCGACTCAATGAATGACTGAATGAATGAAAGGGATGTCTGAAAAGGAAAGGAATGAAAGTCATCTCAAAGATCGCGAAAACCAATGAAACAAAAGTCAAATAATTCGCAAAAAAATATATCGATTTCTTCGGAGGAATATCTTTAACGAAGAGAGAAAACATTGTATTTCTTTGGATTAGATTAAGTCTTGCGATAAGAATCAGTTTTTATTGTTTTTTAACCTCACTTATGGGCAAAAATTCCAAAAATCACGTGACCAGGAAAGTGGGGGAATTCCTAAAACTCTTTAATTAAATAAAATGAATTTAGTACAAAAATTCCCACAAATTTGTTACAAAATTAATTCAATAATAAAAAATCCCATTTTGGAAGAATTATCGGAAAATAAGCAAGATAAAAACTTTGAGGTCAGAATAATCTATAACAGGCTTTGCGAACAGCCCTCTCCTGGGTATCAACGACTACGGAATCAATACCAAGAGATTTAAGAAAAGACTTCTCTATTAAAGCTGGTCTCTGCCTCCCTGTGCACTCTCTATATGGGTCTCCCGTTTGCCACTAATACTTGTGCGGGGAATCCAAATGTTAAGATAGTTTCATAAAAAATGGTTCGTCTTATCAGAAGACAGGCGTTCCCTTCAGTACTGCAATTGAATTGTGTTTCTCTGCAGAAACCAAACGATTGTTTCAGAATTGAAACTAATTTTTCATTTGATTTGACTTTAGTTTAATTCAGGGATGCCCAAGGTCCGCGACTCTAGGGGGGGGGTAATAGGGAGGGTATTTTTCGGAAAAATGGCGGCCGGAAACACCGAAAAAGCGGCCATTTTGTCCTAA
>JAQIXD010001854.1:0-12789 GCA_034699985.1 Minunthozetes semirufus | reverse complement strand
GGACACCACCAAGGAGTATGTCAAAATTGCTAAAAACAAGGAGAATCCTTGCTAAACAAGTAGTTCTGGTCAGTCTACCTGTGCCTGGGCATAGCCCAGATCTGGGAGTTAAAGTTTCAACTTTCCTCAAGCAAGTCTCTAATCATTACTAATCAGTTTCAGTAATTATTTGATTTTCAAATTAAATATTTTTATCAAATGATTTGAGATAAAAATCGTCACATTTTAAGGCAAAATTTTCCACACATTTGAGCATTAATTTACTTTTAATTTGTTTTTAATTCAATTGATTTTAATATCAAAATGTTTTCCATTGGTGAGAGATTGTGTTCAAGAAGTGATACAATTAGGAAACAATCATTTAATGAAATAATTTGCGATGATTTGTGTGAAGTTATTCTTCAATATCTGCCACTAAAAGACAAACTCAGACTCGAATGTGTATTACAACAGTTCCAGAGGACTATATTTCAGAAAGTATTTGAGATAAACCATAAAACATATGATTTCGGCGATAATTATTTGCTTCATTTACGAATCCCTTTCACTGAATATAATTTGAAAATATTTGAACTTATGATCAAAAAGTGTCCGAATATCAGATCAATTGACTTCAATGTTATTCAATACTTTCTTCCTATAGATTTTAACCAAACAATTGAATTAGTCATCAAATATTGCCATCATTTGACTCAAGTTAAAGGAATTCCTTTCGATCTGATCAGTGAACAAACAACTGATGATTTTGTGTCAAAGTTTGGCTCAAAAGTAGAGATAATTGTCGACAAAATACCGAAAAAGAAGTCAATTCTTATATCATTCAAAAGTGTTATAATAAGTGATATCACTTCTTACAAATCGATACTTCTTTTGAGACAAATATCAACTTTTAGTGAATTAATTGATTTCAAAATTATAATAAACTTAAGAGAAGATTGCAATTCGTTCGCAGAGTTGAAACAAATGGCAGACAATTGTCATAAACTAAAAACTTTAAGACTTGTTCTCAAAACTGATTACAAAATCAGTTATTTGAAAGAATTAATGTCTGAATTGAAAACATTCAAAGAACTCAAACGATTGTATTTAACTATTTATGCAAATGAAGGCAAAGATTCTGATCTTTCATCTGATTTCTCATTCGAATCACTCGATGAGTTAGATATCACTTATTTATCACTCGATGTCTATCAATACAGTTATTGTAACCAAAAATTCTTTGATGAGAAAACACTAAAAGATATTTACTTTCATTTACCGAATCTTCAATACTTTGTTTTGAGTAATCCTTTGAAACTAAATGAAGAGATAATCGATATTCTTAGTCGACTCCCAAGACTACAATACATCGCTTTGGATGACTACTATGTGTTGGACAACACCAGGATTTGGAAAACAAAACTGAAGCAAAAGTGCAAAAAACTTAAAGACATTGATTTCACTAAACATTTTATATGATTATATTCGTTAACAATTGATCCGATTCTTGAGTTAAAATTGTTTTGTAAATCTTATTAATAACTAATTTTTCTATTATTACCATTAAATGCTTTTATTTAATGTCTATTTTGAAGTTTTTTTTTAAATATTTAAATATTCCATAAAATATTTGATCAGAATTTTATCAATAAATTGATTTACTGAATGAAATTAATTATTCATTTGATTTGTTGTAGTAATTAATGCTTCAATTTTTGAATAATTCATTCAATCGTTTGCTTTGACTCTGATTTCGCGCAAATTTTTAACACATTTTAGCGTTAATTTACTTATTATTTAATTTTAATTCAGTTTTAATTCAATTGATTTTAATATCAAAATGTCTTTCAATAGAGTCATGAGAAGTGAAGACAATTACAGAAAGGATTCATTTTCTGATAGAGTTTGCGATGATTTGTGTGAAATCCTTCTTCAATATCTGCCATTTGAAGACAAATTAAGGCTCGAATTTGTGTCGAAACAGTTCCAGAGGACAATATTTGAAAAGGTGTTAGAGATAGGACTTAAGCCTTTCCAAATCGGTGGTCACGATTACTTTCATTGGGATAAACCTATCTTTGAATACAATTTGAAATTATTTGAAGACATTGTCAGAAAGTGTCTGAACATCAGATCCATTGATTTCAAATCCATGGAAATCGCTTCAACGGATTTTAACCAAACTATTCGTTTAGTCATCAAATATTGCGATTATTTGACTCAAGTCGAAGGCATTCCTTTCGATCAAATCAGCGAACAAACAACTGATGATTTTGTGTCAAAGTTTGGCTCAAAAGTAGAGATAATTGTCGACGAAATACAGGGAAAAAAATCAATTCTAAAGTCCTTTAAAAGTGTTGTAATAAAGACAATTCTAAGTCTTCAGGAATTCTCTGAAATCAACGTAAAGAATGTAAAAGAAGTGTCAATTGATTTGATAGAAGAAGAGATCAAATACTTGCCGTCTTTGATGGCCAACAGATCTCTTAACCGACTCTGTATTGAGAACTCTTTGGCCACTTATAGCGAAGTGAGGGATGTCTTCAATCTAATATCAACTTTCAGTGAATTAATTAGTCTCGAATTGGATTTGAAATTCGGAAAAAATGACAAATTGTTTGTCAAAGAAATGAAACAAATGGCAGACAATTGTCCTAAACTTAAAACTTTAAGACTTTATATACAAACTGATACTAAAATCACTGATTTGAGTGAATTATTGTTTCAATTGAAAGCATTCAAAGAACTCAAACGATTGTATTTATCTATTTATGCAAATGAAGACAAAGTTAGTGTCGGAAATATCACTGAATTCTCAACTGAATTCTCATTCAAATTTCTCAAAGGATTAGAAAATATCACTTATTTATCGCTAAGTATTACTGAATTCAGTGGATCCAAAGGTTACAGTAAAATCTTTGACGAGAAATCATTCAAAGATATTGTCATTTATTTACCGAATCTTCAATACTTTGTTTTGGAAAATCCTCAAAAACTCAATAAAGAGATGTTCGATATTCTGAGTCGACTTCCAAGACTACAATATCTCAATTCTAGTGCACATAAATACCTGTCCAACTGGTCTTCCGTCCGAAAATTCTCAGCAAAACTGATCCAAAAGTGCAAAAAACTTAAATCAATTCATATATCCAGACAATTTATTAAAGCTATACATCGATTAGACATTTTTTTGTAGATATGACTAATGAATGCCTCTATTCTTAAATATAGTGTTTTATATTAATTAAAAGTATTTCTTCTTTTTCTGTATAATATTTAAATTGAATTTTCTTTAATTCGTTGAATATTCGCCAAAATTCATGACTGATATAAACACTTAAATACAAAAACTAATGAACGATAATATGAGTAATAATAGACTTGACTTTAATCTCAAATAAAATCTGATAATGAAATGAAAAACTTTAATAAATACTTGTTTTGATGAAATTCTTGAAAATCATTAGTTATTGAAAGCCTGATGTCATTCTTTGACTCAAACATTGCTCGAAGTCATTCGCATTTTATATTTTCAGTGATAACTCAATTTTTAATTCAGTTTTTGTCGATTATTTTTATTCATAAATGTCTTTAATTGAAAACTGAAATGATGAAAATGCACAGCAAAGACTCTTTCAGTGATAGAGTTTCCGATAAATTATCTAAAGATCTTCTCCAATATTTGCCAATAAAAGACAAATTAAGACTCGAATGTGTGTCCAAACAGTTCCGGAAGACTATTTTTGAGAAGACATCAGAATTAATTTTCAATCAATCATATGAACACCGAAATGAGTGGAATCCGGTCATCATTTTTAACTCCAAATTCAAATTAGAATTAAAATCATTTGAATCATTGATCAAAAAGTTTGCAAACATTGGATCAATTGATTTGAGAGATATCTTATCCTCTGATTTGGTCTATAATATTGTCATTCATTTGATTATCAAATATTGCGATCATTTGCTTGAAGTCAGAGGTATTCGCTTTAATTTAATCAATAAACAGACAATCAATAAATTTGTTGCAAAATATGGCTCAAAAATACATTTAATTATCGACGAAATGCCCAAAAATTATTCAATTCTTCATTCATTCAAAAGTATTTCTTTGAAGACAAGACTTAATCTCAAAGATTTCTTTTACAAGAATTTCTCAAATGTGATGCAAATAAGAGTCAAATGGATATTTGGAGACATCAAATACTTTAAGTCTTTATTGGCAAACAAGAAATGTCTGACCCATCTCTCAGTGAAAACCAGTTCCTCGCCTAATGGACACACCTCTATAATCGATTTGTTGAAAGATATTTCATCTTTGAATGAATTAATTGATTTGCAATTAATTACTTATTATGGAATTAATGTTAAATATTTGGCCAAAGAATTGACACAAATTGGAGAGAATTGTCCTAAAATCAGTACTTTGGAAATATATGTGGATATTCAGCCAAATATGTCACTCTTTACCACAAAAGTTCTTAGAATCAAAGAATTCAATGAAAGTCTGTCCCCTTTGAAAGCATTCAAACGACTCAAACGATTGTTTTTATGGATTGAATGGAAAAATGTTTTTACTTTTTTGTCCTCCGATTTCTCATTCAAAGCATTTAAAGGATTGGAAAACATAACGGATTTGTGGCTCAATTTCTATTATTATTCTGAGTCGAAGTCTGATTATTCGGACGTCCAGTTCAATGAGAAGACGTTTCAAAATATTGACTCTTATTTACCCAAACTCGAGTTCTTGGTCTTAAATATCCCAATCATATTGAATGGAGAGCTTATCTATTATTTGAGTCGACTTCAATGCCTCGAATATATAAAATTGAAATCAAAGGCCAATAATAAGGATCTTATCGATTGTTTTAAGGAAAAACTCTTCAAAAAGTGTAGAAAACTTAAATTTATTAAATTTTATTAGAATTTATTAGAACTCAAATTAATATAAATCAATTTCTCTAACATTTGTTTTGAAATTAATTAAAAAATTTTGTATTTTTATTATTAAATAAAATTATTTTTGTTTTTATCCGAAGTTTTAATGAAATTAATTATTCATTTGATTTGTTGTCGTAATTAATGTTTCAATCATTGAGTAAATCATTGAATCGTTTGCTTTGATTTCCCGCAAAATATTTGACACATTTTAGGGTTAATTCACTTTTTATTTGATTTTAATTTCAATTAATTTTAATATCAAAATGTCTTTCAGTAAAGTTCGCAAAATTGAAGACAATTACAAAAGGGATTCATTCGCTGATAGAGTTTGCGATGATTTGTCTGAAACTCTTCTTCAATATCTTTCATTTGAAGACAAAATCAAATTTGAATGCGTGTCCAAACAGTTCCAGAGGACTGTATTTCAAAAATTGTTTAAAATAGATGCCGAAGTCATACAAAAAATGCTTGGATTTGATAGTAATTTGAGTTTAGAGACAGAAAACATTAATTTGGATGTATTTAAAGCAGTGGTTAAGAAGTGTCCAAATATTAAAAGAATTGATTTGTTGGGAGAGGAAGTCTTCGCTGAAGAAGATTACGAAGATTGGTATTATGACGACACACCCACTCAACTGGCCTTAGATTACAATCAAATGATTGATTTAGTCATCAAATATTGCGATCATTTGAATGAAGTCAAAGGCATTCCTTTCGATCAAATCAGTGAACAAACAACTGATGATTTTGTGTCAAAGTTTGGATCAAAAGTAGAGTTAATTGTCGACGAAATACCGGAAAAGGAGTCAATTCTTATATCATTCAAAAGCGTTGTATTGAAGTCAAGACTAAGTCTTAAAGAATTCTCTAAAATGAATGTAAAGAATGTAAAAGAAGTGTCAATTGATTTGATAAAAGAAGAGATCAAATACTTGCCGTCTTTGATGGCCAACAGATCTCTTAACCGACTCTATATTGAAAACTCTTCGGCCACTTATCTCGAAGTGAGGGATGTCTTCAATCTAATATCAACTTTCAGTGAATTAATTGATTTCGAAATCAATTTAAAATTCAGAAAAAATGATGAATTGTTTGTCAAAGAAATGAAACAAATGGCAGACAATTGTCCTAAACTTAAAACTTTAAAACTTGATCTTCGAATCGATTCAAAAATCAGTGGTTTGAGTGAATTATTGTCTGAATTGAAAGCATTCAAAGAACTAAAACGATTGGAATTAACTATTCATTCAAATGAAGGCAAAGATAATGAACTCTCATCTGATTTCTTATTAAAATCACTGAAAGGGTTAAAAAAGATGACTTATTTATCACTAAATGTCTATGAATTAAATGATTCGCATAATTATCGCCAAAAAGTATTTAATGAGAAGACATTCAAAGATATTGACATTAATTTACCGAAACTTCAATACTTTGTTTCGAATAATCCTTTGAAACTAAATGAAGAGATAATTGATATTCTGAGTCGACTTCCAAGACTACAATACATCGATTCATGTAAACTCTATGTCGAAGCCTTCGACACCTCGTGGGAGACAATACTGAAGCAAAAGTGCAAAAAGTTTAAAGACATTCATTTTAATAGACTTTTAATGAATTATTAATAAATCATAGATTTGATCCGATTCTTGAGTACAAATCGTTTTGTAAATCTTATAAATAACTAATTTTTCAAATATTACTAATAATTGCTTTTATTTTACGAATAATTTGTGTCTTTTTTGGTCTAATATTTCCTGATTTTGAAGACTTATTAAAAGATTTGTTCAAAATTTGTTTCATTCATTAATGAATTTAAATGAAATTAATTATTCAATTGATTTGTTGTCGTAATTAATGTTTCAAACAATTGTTTAATTCATTCAAAACTAATTTATTCAAATTCTTTGACAAAATTCTTGCGAATCATTACTATTCCTAACACTAGATGTCAGGCATTGTCTCAAACATAGCCATCATTTCTATCGATTCTTCAGACAATAAATGAAAAGACTTTAATTTATTATAAATTTAATAGAATTCCAGCAAAAAGATGTCTCTCCTCCCTTTCCCTCTCCTCCTAAACCTCAATCTCGTGGCCACACATGGCTTCATCACTGATATATGAATAGCTTCTGTCAAACCATTAATAATAATTGAAACAAATTATATTAAATGATATATTTTATGAATTGCGACAAAGAAGAATGCGCATGGTGATGGTGATAGTGATGGTGCTGTGCTGTATGTGGTGCTATGCCTGGCGCAGTCCCGGACCAAACAAAAGAAAAAAGTTCTCAATTCCTAACTTTACTTAATATTAGATATAAAATGAAATCGCCTTTTGATAAATGACTCCAATATTGTGATAGTAGTCATGAGTTAGTCATCAGAAATACATTAAACATAATTAAAATATCAACTAATTTAATGAACAGAATTTCTAATTAACTTTTCGGAGGACCCAATCATTAATTACTCGCTAACAAACTTAACCTGCAAAAATAACACAATTGAATTAATGTTTTAAATATTGTATGTTGTGTTTCGTCAGTGAAATTCTGGTCCAAAACATTTGTTTTAGAGCTCAGAATAAATTTCAAATTCAATTACTTTAAATTGTCTGCAATTCTAATACTTTTCGCGATTTAATGCTATAAATAAAAATTATTTATACGTTTTGTATCAGAAAAGTAAACTTTTTTTCTTTTTCTTTCAAAACAAATCACAATCTTTAGGCAAAACTTATTTTATGCAAAACTTTCAGAATATTTTTCAGACAATATTCAAACCTATTCTCAATGGCAGACATATTATACGAAATGTGATACATAATATATTCCGTTATATTTAAAGCAGAGATTGGCACGGTGAAATAATTCAGGGGGTTGTGTAGGGGGTTTTCTAACTAATTACAGGCTGTTTTTATACCAATAAACATGAAATTCTTGAATACAAATAACTTTTGAGTGTTTTCAAGCATCAAATTTGACTAATTCTGCCTGATCTCATTCTCAGTCTAATATGATAGTAGATGAAACTGTGCACATCCCTGAGTTTATATGAATATAAAAAGAGTAAAACTTTTATTTTTGAGTTAAAAGACAACACAAGACAACCACTAATAATAAAAAATAATTTATTCCTCAGTTTTCTGTTTGAAAACATTTTGCAGTTATGGCTCTCACTTTAGTAGACATTGTTTTTAGTGATATTTTGTGCAAAAAATATGTGAAACTCAACAAAACTGAACGAAAACTGTCTATTATTTTAATGTTTTGCAGAAAATTTCATAAAATCATAAATTTTTATATAAATTATTATTATGTTTCAGTTTAGGGCTCATTATGTTCTGCACATAAAAATTGTCTGAACACAAGTCTAGACCATTTTTATTTGTGGAACAGACAAATATTTGTGAGGCAGAGCGCTGGTAGATCACAGGCGGAGGCAAAAAATTATTACGATTCCGCTCTAAATCCTAATACAAAATGTTTTGTAGTTTTCACTAATATTTTGTTACTTTTTCTCTGATGTCTTCCTATTGGCGAAACTCTTTTGCAAACTCTTTAATACGTATATCAGAGGTCTTGTTCTCAACTGTTCCCAACTTTTCAAACAAATTCTTTTTGTTGTTTTTGTTCTCACTTTCGATTCGTTTTCCATTCGTTTTCAATAGGTTTCAGAGAAGCAGAAGATGTACGCAAAAAAGTGCTGAGACTTTAGTTTTTGTTTCACTTATTTTCCTTAAATAAATTAGACTTAAACCACACATAACCACACATTTCTCTGTTTGTGTTTGAAGTACTTTATTCCTATTTCTTTGTTTTATTTTTCATTCCGTTTTTCTAACGATATTTTCTCCTCTTATTTCTCCCTTTTATTTGCCATTAATTTAAGAGAAGAAGAGAAGAGTTTTTCTTATCATTTGAAATATACTTCAAATAATTGGTTTAAAATTGAAATCATTTCTTCGGGACTACTCTTTCACTAAATTTTAATTCAATACATTTTTCCAGTTTATTCTCTAAACTAAATATCAGTTTCAATATATTCGGGCAGAGCTTACAAATGAGATTAACAATAACCCTGAGCTGTAACAACGTGTTCAATTACAAACACAATTTTTAGCCATTATTACAATCATTTATTCAAGTTTTTGAATTTTAAAATGTCATGGATCACTTGAATTATCATCAATCCTTGTTACCAGAACTTTCAGTTTTTAAAATAACATTGAATCTAATTATCTTGCTCATTTTTTCCAGGCCTCTGAATTGAGAATGATCAATCTTTTAGTTTCATAGAACAAATGGTTCGTGAAATTAAATTTGACTTTCTCATATTTAACCATGCTCAAAAATTAGATAAACTTATTCATCAAAATTAATAAATCATTTATTATTTCGAAACAACTGAAGCACTTTTTATCAAGTTCATTTTGGTTCAGCTAGCAACAAACTCAACTCTTTTAACCAGAGTATGCACTCTAGATAATCAGTTTGAGCATTTTGAGCATTTTGAGCATTTTGAGCATGGAGACTTCAAAAATAAGTCATGTGTATTACGAATCATAATTTATAAATCTATTTCGCAATTGTAAGTGAACTCAATTTATATGACTTTCATCGAAGACATGTTTTTGTTGATAAAAATGAGATTTTTGCTGATATTTGAGTTATTACTGGAAAACATCGTTTGTCTCAAAACTAATTGAATATTCGTTTTCAGTGAAGACAACAAAGTTTTGCCAAAAGTTGTCATCTAATGACCAAAAACAACAATTTATTAAACAACAGTCAATAGATTTTCCATAACAATGGGTTCAATGAATTGAGAGGACAGACACTGACTCAGCGGGAAATCAACTTATCGAGTGAAAAACGACGTAAAAAAGGTATGGCATAAGTTATTCCGCATAACAGACACAATAGCGCTGACAGTTTTGTGGTGACCAGGGTCTACCATCTTAAACGAGACCAGATGAACATTTTCCATTAGAATATCTACTCCAATTGCTAGTAGTTATGAAGTCTTAAACTTGATCATCATCATTTACACATTGACACAAGATAAACTAGAATAAGCATTAGTAGGTATTGGAAGTATACCACCCTTGGCTATCAAAGACAGTTTTGCGATGCCTTTCACAGTCAATAAGTTAATGAAAGGTTGGTCTCAATTGTTATGAATTAATG
Organism: Minunthozetes semirufus; assembly: GCA_034699985.1. Classification (NCBI taxonomy): domain Eukaryota; kingdom Metazoa; phylum Arthropoda; class Arachnida; order Sarcoptiformes; family Punctoribatidae; genus Minunthozetes; species Minunthozetes semirufus. The sequence continues at coordinate 2,671 of JAQIXD010001854.1, read as the reverse complement.
ATTTTATGATTGATTTTCGATAAACTTTTTCGCATACAATGTCTAAAAAGATGCCATAATTTTAGGCGAAAATTATTCATTAAAAACTTGTTTCCAATCAAATGATAATAATTTTCACAATTCATTACTTTTCGGAACGACTTTTGAACCATAATTTTTGAAATAGTCTTTTAATAATTAGTCATTCGAGTGAATATTGTGGACAACCACCAATACTGCCAGCCCTACCACAAAACACAAGCAAGGTTAAATTATAAATTAATCGATAAATGGCTCGGAAGAGAAAATCAATTGCTTTAATTCAATTTGAAAACAAAACAAGAAAATGAATTTCAAAAAATAAAACTATAATTTGTTTCAAAATCTTTGCCATAAATTTCAATCAAAATATTATTTTTACAAAAATAAAAGCTAAAAGAGTATTATCTCTGAAAGTAAGCCAAAACTGATAGACTCAGCACTGAATAACTCTTTAATATAACTTTCATTTGATTTCGCTATAGTTTTAGCAAAATTTCAATTATTTTTAGGACAGAAATCGATTTGAGATTAAATATAATCCATTATATAATCCATTAATACACTATTCTTTGCACAGAATTTTCTCTTCATTTTTCCGACATTTTTATATGAATTGCTATGAATTGCCTCCAATTTCTCCTCAATTTATTGTGTCTGCGAAGAGCCAGACGTTAGACAATGTCTTCTTTCATCAGACAGTCTTATTCGCAGACCTTTTATCCTTTCTTTTGATTCACAATTTATATAATAATCATAACATTAATAGACTTTCATTCGTTTCATTATTTCGAGGACATAGAGTTTAAGAGGAATGGCCAGGAATTCCCATTTATTACCATTTATAGTCAATACCATAAATAATCAGATATTTTTCGCTTATTTGAGCATGATCCTTTTCAAATTATGATTATCTCTGACAATAAGTTAGTTTTTTCATTAATTGAAAATAATTTTCATCCAAATGTTACAGAATAAGTGATCCGATTGTGCTCAACCCTAAAGTATGGTATGCCTGGTCATTGTTAAGCCTTTAATCGTGCAATAAATATCGGGAGCGGTAATTGTGCGGCGAATAATACTCTTCTAATGTCTATTAGAGCCGAGGAATGTATTTCACAGAAATATTTTTGCAATAAATGTTGAAAATATTTGCATAACTGCTATAAACTGCTTTTGAAATCGCTATTCACTCAGTTTTATAAGAGTCTTATGAAAACGGTTTTCATTAATTTTATCTCAAATGTTATCCAATTATCTCTTATTTATTATTCAAAATGTTTTTTTGGCGTCCAATCCATTGGTTCCATACATTGGTTCACTAATTCATACGTTTTATATAACAAATAAATTGTGCAATAATTCCAAAAACTCTGGTATTTGGTGTTGACTTCAATTTTATTAATAAATGTCAGTGAAATAGAGCCGACATTTATTTCAGTCGACATTCGCCTCGAAAACTAATGTTTCGGTTTTGATGAGCGAAAACCTATTGTTTGCGTTTCTGTGTCTACTCTTTTGAAAGGTTGGGGTGAATGGGACTGGAGTTTCAATTTTTAATTAATTAGTTGTGAAGACATTGTAGTGATTTGAAGCCAATTATCCATTTATTCGCTCAACTGATTAGAGCTTAAAATACACACAAAATAATTGTCTTTAAAATCATTTGAAAGCATTTTTCTGACGAATACTTCGATTCGAAATATTTAATGATTTTTCAAAACAGGAATACATTCAATGCATTCCTCTTTTGTCTGTTAGACTCGTCTCTCAGTTTCAGTACATCTCTATCCCGACGACTGTCTTCATTGGTTGTGTCACAATTGTGATCAGTGGATCACTTTCCCCACTGTGCTGTGCTGTGCACTGATATTCTGGAGCACTGGTAGGAGCCTAACGACGAATTTCATGTCACGTACGCAGAGTTGACAATCAAATGCAAACTCTAATATTGTGCTGAAATGTCTTCAAACGGCTTTTCCTCTTTTCAAAGCATCTTTGGACTCATACTTCGCTTTATTCTCAGAGTATTGCCTTATTCTTAGGGCTGAGTCTATTGAAAATCCTTGCGATTTATGTAAATATTGATAATCGCTGGAAGGGATGGTTCCCTTTGCACTTGGGCTCAGTCTCTGTATTTGGTATAACTTATACAACAAAATAAATGATTTATTAATCGACACATTCAGCCATACATTCAGCCATAGCTATGATTAGTTATTTTAAATGATCGCAAGTAATGTATAATAACTACATATCATTAGCGAACAGAATATTCTTGCATTAAATGAAATATTTGCGATCAGAACATAACAGAACAGAACCGATATATGCGTTAAATATATATAAACATAAATTTGATGGATTGTATGAATTGAAGGGAAAGAGTAGAAGAACAAGAAGAAGGGTAGGAAAAACTGGCACAAGATAACGATTAGCGTTTTTTCTCCTTTCGCTCTGTTCTCTACTCTCAAACCTCTGAATGATTTCCATTGTATTCGTATATTTTGTTGTGACAATAGTCTTGTGACACATGCCTTATGAATACAACCATAATGTTTGTGATTATTGGTTCCATCAATTTTTCTGTCATTATTTCCATCAATTCTTTTCCAACTGAAGAGAGAGAGAGAGAGAGAGAGAGAGAGAGAGA
>JAQIXD010001853.1:0-12791 GCA_034699985.1 Minunthozetes semirufus | reverse complement strand
TCTTATTAGTGATTATCTTCGAGTCGGGACTCGTTTTGTCATTAATTACATTAAATTCATTACTATTTTCATTATTACTGTTATTAACATCAATGGTATCGCTATTCATATGCTTTTGGTCATCAGTTTCTGGAGAAATGGGGGGAAAACGCACAGAATATTAGAGGAGAGCCATAAAATAATAGATTTAACGGTTCAAAGAGCGGCTCAAACTGAAGCACAGGACTGAAGTCACGTCCAATTCATTCGCGAAATAATGGAATCAAATAATAATGAAATTGAATTATAGACTCAAAGCAGAGGAATGCCTATCATTGGGTAAGAGCTCAGTCTGTTTTAAATGCAAATCACAGCCAAAGTCAGGCTAACCTTATATTCGCGTGCAGTGAGAGAGCACTGGTATGCGTTGAGGAGAGGGTATAGTAATAGTAATTAATTAAAAATCATTAACAGTTGGAAAGTCATTAGAAATACATTTCAAGAGTAGAGACAAAACCTAATGAATGACAAAAAAGAGCTCAAAGTTTGGCTCAAACTCTACGAAAAGGAATTCCTATTTTCTAAAGGAATAAATCAAATGAATTGAAAACTGAGTTCAGAACTAATGAATTGAGAGAATTAGTGACAAAAACCTATAATTAAAGTGCTTTTAGAGGTAATCGACAAAAGGAAGAGCTCTTACTTTCTCTAACTTCGGTTCCTTTGGGAATATTATTGGAAAACTTCTTGAGTTTGGCCACAAAGAAGCCGTCGGTGTTGTGGGAGTGCGGGTAAAAACGTCGCGTCAAAGACATTGTCGGATGAAATCTTAATTCTCTATAACTGGGATTCAAACCAAATATTTAGTGATTGGAAGCAATGGATGAGTGAAATCACTTACTGAGTAAAGCCCTCCCTTCCGAAGTCGACACCAATCGGAACAATTTTTACGTTACGCTTCTTAAGAGCGAATTCTATAACCCTTTCATTCTCTTCGACCTTAAAGTAGTGGACAGACAGACGATTGACATCAAATTAATTGATATTTAAAAGGGAAGGCAGGGCTCACATACCAGTATAGAACAGGTCGAGTACACAAGATATCCACCAGTTTTGGAGTTGGCGTCCAAGCAGTCGATGGCAGACAGAATCAACTCTTTCTGGAGAAGAGCGCACCGATCGATATCTGACTTTTCCTATGGGTTTGAAGGGAAAGGTTAGGGACAGCCATAAAATGATTGAATTCAAACTGATTAACGAAAAATCAATCAATAAATCGATTGAAAACGAATTAATCGCAGAATTCCTGTCATTCGTTACGTACTTTACTAGTCTTCACGATCGGATCCTTTGCGATAACACCCGTTCCACTGCAGGGCGCGTCGCACAGCACTCGATCAAAGCCAGTCATAACCTTCGGGAAGTGACGGCCGTCATAATCGCTAATCACAGTATTAACAACTCCTAACCGATGAAGATTACCGACAACTGCTTTAGTCCTGTCTTTGTTGGCGTCGTTTGCGAACAGAATTCCCGTATTCTTCATAATGGAGGCGATGTGTGATGTCTTTCCTCCCGGAGCTGCGCACAGGTCTAAAATCTTCTCATTCTGTTGTGGCGCGAGTGCCATAACGGGCAGGAGAGAGGCCGCCCCCTGAAGCATGTAATGACCCGCCAAATAGTAAGGGGTGGCGCCGATCGGCACCTGACTGTCATAGACGACGAGCCCAACCTTCGACCATTTGGCGATCGGATCGACATTAACCCCAATATTGATCATAGCCTGCGCTAAATCCCGGCGCCGGGTCTTCAACGTATTGGTTCGGATAGTGAGCGGTCGTTGCACTTCCGACGCCTCAAGAAATTCTTTGAGCTCTTCGTGATTGAAGAGATGAATGAGTTTATCCATCAAAAACTCGTTGTAATTATAATAAGAACACAAATCCTGTTTCAATATCTCCATATAGTCGGCTCTTGACCTCTGGCCGTCCCGTCTGGTCTTGAAGTCGGCCAAAACGAACAGCACATCACTTATCCGCTGTTTTATGATTGACAGGTCTTCTGGCAGTCGGTCGTCACCGGAAGTGACGCCCAATTCGATGGCGTCTGACACCCGATTCATCTCGTCTTCAGGCTCTTCCGCTTCTTCTTCCTCTGCGTTTTCTATCGAATTATCTTCATTTTCTTCGTCTTCTTCTTCATCGAAATCTTGATTCTCTTCATTGTAATCGTCATTCATTTGTTGATCGTCTGAATCGTTGTCGGAACCGTTGAATGTCTCGTTCAGAGTATTGTCTTCATCTGTAACACCATCTGATCCATTGACCAATTCTTCTTCGGAATGTCTGTCATATTCGACTTTTTCGGCGAATTTGACTCTCTTTTTGTTCTCAATCTTCCGGTCTTTCAATTTTTGAGATCTTTGTCTGAAGTAATGATAAAAACCATTAAAACGAAAATTAACGCAAAATTTAAGACAATTAAGACTCCAAACCTTTTCCTCAAAGCGCTCTTCACATCTTTTTCGGGATCTCTCGGGAAAACTCCTTTGAAATCTGGATCCTTTTGCTTCTTGGATGCCTTCCCCGGCCCCTTCTTTGGCTTCTCCTCCCACTTTCCCTTTCGTCCCATTTATTGAACAAAATTTAAAACAAATTTAAATTAAATATAAATTAAAAACAAAATTCAAAACACATTTAAAGTCCTGAAAGACATGTGTTTTCAAACGAAGTGTTGTTTACGTAAAAGACACGCTTTTGAGTGAATCTGTCCTCTGATTGGCTGACAGTATATTCACAAAAGTTTTGCCGCAAAACTCAAATCTCAGCTCAAAAGTAGCGAATGCTTTGATTGCCGTTCAATAGAGGACAGGACTATCGGTTTCTGGTTTTCTGGTGCTTTTGACCCATTTTTCTGGTTGACTACAGAGCAGAGATTCTGCTGGTTATGCATTGTTTGGTCCCAACAGGCTCTCCCTCTCTCTCTCCCAGTCCTAAACAAAATCCTCGTTCAAAGTCTTATTTATGACTTTCCCTCAAATGTTTTGAATGAATAAGTTTTGTTAAAAAACAACTTTTACTTTCCTAAAAGAATTTGCATCTTTATATAGAAGTTTCTAGAATGTTATCCTAATTTTATTCAGAAGGAAATCTATCAATTTGCATGATAAATATGGATCTACTAATTGGTCTACCACTTTATATCACTCTTCCTCTAAAAGCTTTTTTATTAGTAATAAACTATTGCCTATTATTCAGTGTTTGCTTCCTTATAGACTAAAATTAGAAGACCAAGTACATTTGTACTTTTTCATCTAGTATAATTCTTGTTTTTGAAGAAAATTATCCTGGAATTCCACCTTGTTCAAGTTTAAATACCCTTTTTTCTTTGTTATGCGCTTGAAAATTTTAATTGCGCAACCACAATTCTTGTTTACCTAGAAATATTTGAATTTTTGATCATGCACATTGCATGACAGGTTTGAGTGTTAAAATTTTCCATGCTCCTAATCTCGGAAGTGATCTTGGATCTTTGCCTTGTTTATAAATTGAAAATTTCTATTTTAAATACAGAATTATGTGATTAAATAATTTAGGATTCAAGGCTTTAATATTGATTTGAGTAAAGCAAAGCCATGAATACTAATTTGCAAGATTACTGAACACCAGATTCTTGTATCAGTTTTTTCCCAATTTATATAAAAACTAAACAAAAATATCAGAAAAAGAGATAATTTTCGTAAATATTTTCATAATTTTCATCTGATATGCGATAAGAAAGAGCCATAACTTTGAAGACAATGAGCACTGAATTCACACAAAATGTTAACAAATTATTTGCTTTTCATTGAAAACCAATTAATAAATCCAAACAAATGTTATCAAACACTCGATTAAAGCCAATGAAAGAACCAATAAATTCAGCTGAAAGACCAAGAACTCTAAGATAGCACAATCAAACCTATTGAGAGCTATCGACGGATAGGTCGAAGAGTGTCTGCTGAAGGTTATTAGAGGTCATTGGGAAGGCATATACTCTGCAATCACTCTAACGGTTAGATATTGCGGTCAACGCATCGCAGTAACCCATCTATCAATCCATTGCCTCTTAAGTTGATAAACAAGAACACAATACTTGGAAATTCATAAGTAAAGAATGAGACACCTTTTTAAACATGATAATTTTGGAAAATTCCATAGAATGTCGTTCCCAGAATTTTTTTTAGGGCCCGGACTTTCTCTTTTATAAAACGCCTTTAGGCTAACCATTAGCACAGCCTATCAATGAGTAGTATTTTGCTTATAATTCTGAGTATTTTTCCATCATTTCCATAGGAATGGTAGGGATATTCATCGGTACAAAGGACTGGCATCTATTTTTAGTAACGGTTCTGGTCCTCATTGGTTAGTTCCCTCCCATTATTCCCGGGACAGAATTGAAAGGCTGCCAAACGTGTGGCACAAACATGTGTCTGACTGTTGATAAACAATCAACTTTTGTAATCAACATTTTAAGCCATAAAATGAATTAAATATAATTTTCATCTAAAAAATCCTGATTTGGTATAAACTTCGAGACCTTGTCTTCGGTGAGATTTCCGATGCTTTTTGTGACTGAACTTTGGCTCAAAAACAATGATATTCTGTGCAAAAAAAAATGCATTCAAAACACTTATCAAAAGGACAGCCTATTAAGTGATTCTCCAATTGAGTGAAAACAAGTTTACGATAATGTTTTCAATGATTCAGAAAATGATTTTATAATTTGTTTATACAAAAGTTTTAATCGTAAATAACCCAGAATTAAGTTTCAAACAGGTGTTACACCTTTTTTAATAGTAGTCTCATTCAGGATATAAGTTTAGCATACTCATTCACTCATTCACTCATTCATTATGCTGTGCAATAATAAACGAGTTATTAAACTTGTAAACAAAGATAGCCTAGTTCATTTCATTTTAAATAGATTTATATTACGTGAATAAATGCATGAAAAACATTGAAATTCGGCGAAAAAATCCAAAAAATATTATCAAAACAAATGAAATTATAGTTAAAAATACGACAAAACGTATATACTTTTGGATACTATTATCAAAACTTTCTATAAAAAGCTATAAATTAATGAATAATTTGTCTAAAAATCTATGAAATCTATGAATCGAAGGAAATAACAAATTATATCTAAATTTTTTGTTATTGAAGTCAAAGAAAAGTCTGATTAATACAAAGGAAAGGACAGCAAAAAAGGATAAACTATTAGATTAGCCGACAGTTAAGGTCTTTGTATCCACAGTTGGTTTACTAACTGATCTCAATATTATTCCCTTTTTTACTCTGATGTTTGTAAACACCACTCTTATCACGTAGACGTTGTTATGGTTGAGCACAGGCAATGAAGAACAGACCGCTTTTCCGGCCAATAAGAAACGATGTAAACAAGAACAGCGCAGTGTCTTCCCCCTGTCTTTCCCCTCCACTACGATATTACTCAACATACGGGAGATAGAGCTCTCCCATTCATAACCTCCATTCTGTGGCCAATCAGAGCCACGGATTGGGAGAGGTTTGGATGATATCACGTCCGCAATAGGTATATAAGGACTGGCGGTTCTGCTGAAGAGTCATTCAGTTTCTGAACTATCAAAACAAATCCTCTTAAGAAGAATTTGATTCCTCTGAAGACAAAGAGTTTGCCAATTCTTTGCTTAAGCTATAAATTGTTGATATTTTGCACATAATTTGCAAAAAGTTTTTTTTAAAAGCAATACTTTTTTGAGAAATAATTCTCTTTTAAAACGATTTCAAAACTTTCGGTAAGTTTTCTGTCATTTGAGATGAAATTCTGCAAAAAATTCGCTGAATTTTCGCTAAATTCTTGTTTTGCTCCTAATTTAGAGAATCGATTCAAACATACCTGTGCTCAGCAAACATGCATGTCGTACCCAACCAAGTAATAATGACCCCGGCTAAGTTCAACTTCTCGATGGGCCGAATGTGGACTCTTTTGAAGCGCAACCCTCGCTATTGGGGTAATGCGGCCGCCGTTTTCCTGGTGGTGCCCACTATGGCTGTAGTCAGTGCAGTCCATCACTTAAACGCTCCGGACGTAATCCTGACCAGAGCTGATCCCGAGCCCTGGCAACACTTCGACCACAGGAAGTTCAACTTTTTGAACGACTTCGATGTCGAACATTACGTACATCCCAGACCTCACTTCTAAAGAGGTCTGCCATTTGATGGGTCTTCTGCCGATTCATAATCCGGTCGCACAGCCCTCAAAACCCCATCAAAAGCTATTGTTATGTATTGCATAGCAATTGGATTCACTTAGCTTTGGGTCCAACTCTTTGATAGTCTTTTGATATCATTTACACATTTATTCGACAATTATTTGACAATAATTTGCTTTTATTCGCAAATTATTTATTTATTGTAAATATTTCTAAAAAAGAGTCTTAATTGTGATATGAATTTCATGCATGAAATCAATTATTGTTTATTTGGTTAATAAAAATATGATTTGACTGTAATTTAGATTTTTTACTTAATTTGTAATCAATTGAAGATATTTTGACCAAAAATTTTCCAATTCCTCAATAAATGGTTGAAAAAATCAAAAAGTGTTTGAAATTAATTGATTTTTAAATTAAAATTTGATTTAAATTCTTGTTTTTGCGAAACAGTTAGCCCGATCTCAATGTGTATAAAGTATCAAGGTTATTTATTGTGCAACTTTTTCAGACTTATTTTGTTATATAATTAGATATTGTGTTTAAATGTTTAGTAATTCAATATTAAAACGAAAATATTTAATATTTTTATTGAGTTTTTGTTTTATTTAATAACAAATTTTATTATGAGTTAAATGAACTGCAATTCATCGAAAGGAAGGCCTAATCTTATCAACAAAATTGAGTGTATTTTTAACGCAACGAATGTCTGCAAAACTTATTAATTGAATTCAATCGAATGGTAAGTGGTTTTGGTTGGAAACAGACGAAGAAAGACATAATATTATGTCTTCCAAGGGATAGACTGGTTGCCAATCAGAGGAAAGTTGTGTTTTTCTAGCTATTCTGTGCTCCTAGTCTTCCAGGAATCTAAAAATTGTATTTTGCGATCAATATTTTGCGTCGGATCCTAAACTCAAGGCTATACTCAAACACCCAAACAAAGCATTTCGTAATATTTGTGATTGTTTTGGGTCTGGCATGAGGTGGGAGTGGGATAATCTCATTGTGGGAATGGAGGAACAGGCAGGAAGAGTGAACGACACACACATTTCCAGATAAATGAGTAGAAGAGGGAGAGAATGAGAGTTCAGAGGAGGGAGTGAGGGAATCAGTCAGTGTGGAGAGGGAGAGGGAGAGGGAGGGAGGGATTACTTTGTGTTAGAATTGAGAGGAAATTTCCAGCAAAAAGAGTATTGATTTACTACTTATTGCGAAGACTATTATGAAAATGAATTTATCCTGTTTTGCAGTCTTTAAAATCATTTGATAAAATTGTAATTTACAAATACAAATGACTCATTTAATGTATCTTGATAGATAACTTGATAGTTCTTATCAATATATTAAACAAATCGATCAAAGTCTAAGAAAATTCTGGTTTTTTTGTCTTTCAATTGAATTGCGAAACAAAAATAAAATAAAATTGAGTGTAGTCTCAAACAAAGTGTTGAAACATTTGCCAAACAATTGATTAAATGAAAATAATGATACATTTTATGCAGTTTTGTAAACACCTTTTGATGGATTCAATTGAAAAACAATTCAAACAAAAACACAAAACAATTATAAACAGCGATTCGTTTCTGGAAAAGACTTTCAGTCAAAACAAAAACTATTTACAATAATTCGCACAAAAAAGACCTTGAATTTAGTCTTAACACAAAAATCACTATCAAAAACATTAAGATAATTAGCCGACAGGTTTTAAAGAGGTGCAATAACTAGACCCGAGATCATGTAATTCTGTTATTCAAGTCTTGTTATTGGATTTCAAAGTTATTATCAAAAACAAAGTGATTAATGGATCGGATTTCGCACAGAATATTATTTCACAAGATTCTTGAGATATGAAAATTGTGGAAATAAACAAGGTGATACAAATTAATCATTCGCGACGAACTTGAACTTGAATTGTCGCAGCGGAGCACCTCTTTTGCATTCAAAGAGGAGTCCTTGAGTTTAAGACCGGCTTATGGCTAATGTCATGTCATGTCTCAGACGAATAATTTTGTTCTTATTTTGATTAGTATTTAACTCAAGACATGTATGGCATAAAGGGAGCCAAAAGGATGGCCCAACCCCTCGACAACGACCTCCTTGACATTGGAAATGTTGCACAAACTTTTGTTTTTGCGAAAAGTTTGAGTAAAAACAGTTTTTGAGTACAATTTCAGTACAATTAGTTTGAAAACGTCTGTAATTCCTAGTTATTAGATAATTGTTCAAATGAGCTGATCATTGATCAACTACTGTATTATTACAATCAAATTAGAGTTAAACAAAAGAATTGGGTTTTTATCAATTGATTAAATTGGGAATATTGTGATCAATGATCAAGAACTAGGAATTTTGTAAGGAAAAAGATGCTAACTCGAAAAAATATGTAAGCTCTCTAATTAAGTACTGAGTTCAGGGTATTCTAATCCCGTCCCAATTCCATCACTAATTAATAATTATTGTATGACGATATTTGAACATGATCAATAAAAATAACATATTTATGTGAAAATGTTGCCATTCTCCTTTATTTTCCTTGGTTTATTGTGAACATTTTTGCAGTTTTAAGCAAGATAACATTATTTAAAATTTAGATTCTTCACGTTATAAAAGGATTCTTTGTTTTGTTTGCTACCTGTGCTCTGAAAATTGGAAAACAGGAAAAAACCTCGTCTTTACTGCTGTTTGAAAATCAATGCCAACGAAGAGATTGAAAACATTGATTGGAATTTTGCTTGATTTGCAATTTGCAGGATTATATTACAAAATATCAAATAGCACTTCTGTAGCAGCTCTTATTGTGGTTCATTTGAGGTTAGCACAAACAAAAATAATCAAGATTAAATAAAAAGGTGAATATTCAGAACGTGATCCGAAAATTCCACACAAAACAGACCATAACTGATACCAAACACAGAAAACATAACAAAGTTTTGCCAAAAATTTGACTCAAAGCCAAAAAAGACCCAAAAATCAACGCAAAAGTCGATAATCAGCACAAATTCGACGAAAAATTACTCCGAAATCAACAGAAGACCAAAAAATTGACAAAATTCCACAAAATATCCAAAAAAAATAGCACAAAATCGACAAAAACCCGAAAAATGCCCCAAAAATGGTTCAAAAGTCCCCAAAATTCAACTAAAAAGTCGAAAAATTATCACAAATTCGACGAAAAAACATGAAAGAGGACACAATTAACTCGAAAATGATTTTAACAATTTTTTTATTTCAATAAATTATATAAATTATTAGAGAAAAAGTGATTCAAATTTTTGGTACAATTTTTTTGTTGCAATCGTTTACTAAAAAAAGATTATTTCCGTTAAAATGATTTCCGATTTTAAAGTCATTACACAAAAGAGAAACTCATATTAAAAGGTATCTTAAGATTGACTTTAGGCTCAAATTTCAAACATTTCTTCTGCTTTTAAATTAAGAACTGATTTCTCGGTATTTAAAGAGTTGTTTAAAAACTTGTCTTTCGATTGAGTTTTGGTATTAATTTGTTTTTCGGGTTTTAATTAGTATTAGATATTAACGCGATTTTAGACCAGATATGGTGTAAAAGACAGTGTGTTTTGCCGATAGATATTCACAAATAGTAGTTAAAGTTGTCTTTAAGTCGATTACATGTGTATTAGCCCTACATTTGAAAGTATTCTTCGATTAATTACTGTTCGAGATATTAATTATACGAATAAAACGTGTTTTTCCATTCAATTGGATATTATTTGACAAACAATTCTTTTCATCAATTATTCAAAAAAAGAGTTATATTTTGTGTGTTTTTTGTTGTCTTTACTCTAAATGTATATTAATTATAGATTTTCGTGTATTTTATGTTCGAATTCAATGCGTTTTTTGAATTAATTGTTTGCTATTTCTTCGTTCAGTTCTCTGCCTTCACCTCCGACTGGGCTTTGGGCTCAGCCTTCGGCTCTTTGCCGGTCGACTCCGACTGTGGTTCGTCACCGCCGGGTCCGGTGTTTTCAGTCTCCGATTTGCGACCGCGCGATGAACGACGGGGACCGCCTCTGCCTCTACCGCCAGTGAAGCGACGACGGGGACGGAAGCCGGCTCTGCGGCGCTCTCCGTTGCGACGATCGCCTCCCTCTCCGTTCTCATCTCCGGATCCCCCCTTATTTCCCTTTCCTTCCGTCTAATAATCCAAACAAAAGACAATTAGAGCACAGAATAAGTGAAACAAAAAGGAAAGACTCAAAGAATGACTAAAAACAAGGGTTAGGTTGTGCTCAGATAACAGTGGGTGATGAAGAGTTATGTCAACATTAAGTTCAGCCACAAATTCAATCATCATTTTAGGGGAAGAGTCTGTAATCAGATGCAAATGAAGTGCAAACACTTACTCCAGAGGCCTCTCCGTCGACACCGGACTGACTGCCCTCAGTGTCAGATCGTGGCCGACGTGTGCGGCGTCGGAAAAAGCGGCGATAGAACCTCTTGGGTCCGCCCCCACCACGACGTCCCTCACGATCGTAGTTCTGGTCTCCGAAGCCTTCGTTACGGTCTACTTCCTCGCCCTCCTGTCCCTCACCTCTGGGTCCGCGGAAGCTGTCTCTTTGGGGTCGGTCTCGTCTGAAGAATCGGCGATAGTATGGTCTGCGGCCACCGCCTCGACCTCCTCCACCACCATCTCGACCTCCGTCCCGACGACGGTCACCACCGAAGCCGCGGTCGCTTTCAAAGGGTTGCGGTTCAAAACCGTCTTCACGTCTCTCACGGGGTGGACCTCTCCGGAAGCCTCCACCACCTCCTCCTCTTCCCCCGCCTCGGAAACCCCTTCCGCGTCCCCTGAAAAAGCGTCGGTCGGCAGCAAAAGGAGAACCCTTTACGGGTATACCTCCCGGTCCGGTGACATTCGCTGCTTCGTTACCCTTAAAGACAATTCAAATCAATTGATTTCAAAACAAATGTTAAAAAAGTATTCAATTCTTTCGACAAAAAGGCATTACTTTTGACTAAAACTCAAACAAAGGCTAAAAAAGTGTAAAACAGTTCCAAATCTAATCAATAAATCCCTTAATCACTGATTTTACGACTGATTTCCCAATAATTCCGTAATCAAAGTGAAACCAAAAGTGGGATAAATTGCAGGAATCGATGAAATACTAATGAAATTCACTCTAAAACAGTGATCAGATAGCAGTGGGTGATGAAGAAGTTATGTCAACATTAAGTTCAGCCACAATTCAATCATCATTTCAACGAAAATAACCCAAAAATCTCAATAAAAACAAAAGTATTGCCAAAAATGAGCCAAAAATTTGTCGAAAGAGTGAACACTCATCACAAGAATGCATACCTTTTCCCCCTCAACGATATCGAACTCAACCTGTTCTCCATCGCCGACACTTCGGACCATTTTTGTCGGGTTGTTCTTCACGATCGCCGACTGATATCATCGCAAAAATCAAACACAAAATCAATAAAAAGTAAATCAAAGAAAACGTTTGACTCATATTTCAAACCAAAAACAAATTAAGTGACAAAAAAGTGAAAGTTAGGGGACAGTCATGTCTGGAACGGGAGGACAGACGGTCTGACGGATAAAAAAGTGCGAACAATAAAAAACTGGTTCACCACTGAAATAAGGGTCAATGACTGGCAGAGCGCTCTTCATAAGGCCTGCTTTTGAGCGCACAGGCAGTGAGAGTGAGCGCCACTGCTATTCCCCTTATTCTGTGCAAAAGGTGTGTGCGATGGCTGCGAGCGCTCAGCCATACTCTCAATGGAAATATTGGATAAAAGATTGCATAAAATTTAGGGACAAATCATATGAAAGGAAATCCTATCAAAAGAAAATCCACTCGAAAAACATGAGTCAAACAAATGAATAGCATTTTAAGGGGGAAGTCATGGCCAGACCTGATGGACAAAGACGTCTTCGCCATCCCTATCGTTACGTGAGATAAAGCCGTAGCCATTCTTCACGTTAAACCACTTAACGGTTCCCTGAATTCTTTGGGCTAATTGTGAGGAAAGACATAAAATTTAATTCTTTGTAATCACCGGTAAAACCAAAGATTAATTGTCTGGCAGTAGACCAGAACCTGCCGGCGTTCAGACACAGGGACTTACCTACGATTTTCTTCGCCGGTTGTTCTTTGTTAGGTGTTTCTGCCACTTCTGACATGATTTCGGTGTTATTCAAGATTTAAATCACTATTTGTTTGGAAAATCAAAACAAGAGATCAATTGAAAGATGAGTTGAAAAACAAAACAATGAATTCATTTGAATAAAGCATTGAATGGAAAGAAATGCCGGAAAACAAACCGTTTTTCTTATTGATGTCCAGATTTATGGCCACTTCGGGTGTCTTCGGAGTGTAGGCCAACAGATATCACCGCTTTTCTAACCGATGGTATGGCTGTTAGTGATGTTAAACACGAGTGAAAAGCCTTAAAGCCTTCTGAAGATGTTATTGTCGTCACAAACGCCGCACGTCTTAAGCACTACTCATTGCTCAGTACTCAACACAACAGAGGGCTCACAAAATGGCTGTACCTTTATATCCAGTGCCGGCACACCATTGGCTCAGAGCGAACACCTCAGGCA
>JAQIXD010001852.1:0-12792 GCA_034699985.1 Minunthozetes semirufus | reverse complement strand
CAATTGGTGAATGGATCTTGGTGTTTACTGGCGCAATTTATTATTTTACATTTGTTCCTGAATTCAAAGCTTTTAAACTAGCAAACAAGATAACCTTGGTTGATTATAGTAATTGAAAATTAATATTTCTTAAATAAAATAAAGTTTCAAAATTATCTTGATTTTAAATTCAGGAACAAATATAATTTGAACAAATGAGTGGATCCGATGATAATAAAATTAAAAAGTTATATAAATTGTAGTTAATTTTCATTGAAGTGAATTTACATTAAAAGTTTTTAACATAATATTTTATTGAAAATATCTGAGCATGGTAGACTTATACTTCAAATTTTAGTTAAACAGTGGGGTCGTACAGTAGGGCCGGAGAAATATCAAATTTTCGGTGATTATTATAAACTAGCAATTGATTGGAAAATGAAAACAAACGAAATTGCGGTACAAATGAAAGATAATAAAGACTTAAATTGAAGACAAGAATCCATTCGTTGAAAGAAGTAATTAAATGAAAATAATAGCCGTCTTTACTGCTGTTCCAATTGAGTCTTGCATTTGCATCAAGATGAGCCACTGGATACATACCAAATGATAATGAGTAGCATGGTAAAAATGTAATCACTAGAAACAGTGATATAATGCCCTGAATGGCGCGTAATATACCGTTCCTTCTATACTGTAAAAGGAAATCAGTTCTACTCTGAAACCAGATCTCAAACACTGAAGACATGAATAGAAAATAAGCCCCCAATTTGTGGACAGTCTGTATGAAGACTCCCTCCGAATCACGAAAATTAGCCGAAATTGCCAAACCTGTGGCCATACATAAGCCGGTAATCAACGAAAGTCTGGTCCATATCTTAATCTCTTTTAGTGAACTTTCGCACAGGTTTTTGTTGTTCTGTATTATTGTCTTCATTGACTCGAATCTAATTATAGCGAAAAATAACAATTGAATTGACCCCGAATTCATGAATAGGGCATAGAACGAGGCCTCGGGAGGCATAACTCCAAGATCACTGATGAAAGGCAACACTGGCTCGATGTGACCATGGTGGTATGATATTAACCATCTTAATTGTGAAAATGAATAGTGTCTGGTTAATTTTAAGAGCATCTAAATAATTTTGATAAAACTTACAGAATTGCCGGATAGAGATTCAATGTAGAAAAGATTAAAATTGGTAAAAAATGAACAGGTACATTTGAAAATAATTTTTCTGAATCCATTTTTAATTTTCAAAAATAATGAAATATTTTTAATGATCTGAAATTATGTTCGATTGTTATGGGTGAGTGATTTCAATGAATAAAAGGTAGATAATTGCTTAGAACCTGTTTTATGACAATTAATGTAAATTTATTGACTTATTGAACATCTAATTAAATGCTCGTTTAAGTTCGATTAAGAAATGTTTGAAATGTTCAAGGTTGAATGTGTCTTGAAAGAGAAATTTAAATGAAAACCCAGTAAAAGTGAAAACACATTACTTGGCCAATCTGAACTTCGCCAAAATTAATTGACAAAAACAAGATATTTTTCCTAAAATATAATCTTTGTAATCATACAAGTTTGTTACTAGCTAAATTCATGAAATATTATTCATTAAAGAAATATTTTCTTTTATCTTTCACAATAAAATTCTACAAAATTGATAAATTACGAACAAATTCAAATTTTTTAAAATTCAACCTTCATTTGTGATAAATATTTATGCCATCAACAAAATTCTGAGTATAACCAAAAAAGCATATATTCCTAAATCATGCATGTTCAATATTCATAGTTTTGGTTCCTTAAGTGAACAAATAAGTCCTTGATCCACAAAAACAATTAGAATATTGTCAAATAATGCTCTGTTTATTTCAGGGTATATAAGGTGAGCAAAATAGTCTAATTTTAGTTTATTCGCATTTATTTAAGTTTTCAATTATAGTAGTTTTGTTAAACTTGTTAATAGTGTTTATAGATAATCATGAATTATATTAGAGTTTCAGTATTGTCCATGTTGATTCTCTCTGCCTCAATGCTGGTCGATGCACAAGGTGCTGGACCAGGAGCAATTTCTGGTTTACCTGGTGGACTGGGAGGCTTAACTAGCGGTCTTGGCGGTTTAACTGGTGGACTTGGTGGATTGAATAGTGGACTTGGTGGTTTAACAGGCGGTTTGAGTGGTCTTACAGGTGGTCTGAGTGGTCTACAAAGTGGCCTGGGAGGCCTTATACCAGGATCAGGTTCAAGAACAGCCCCACAAAGCTCATCAGGTACAAAAACTGAGCAAGATGAAACCAGCACTACGACTACTGTGGCATCCGAATAGTGTAATTCAGATAATTCGCCAAGATAAGTTCAAATAGATTTTTTGAATGTAATAAAAATATTTAAATAATAGTTCAAAGTTGAGTTGAAGGTTGAAATGATGGCAAAAATTCTTATAGATTTGTATTTAATGTTTAATTCATAAGATTTAGTGATTTATTGAAATAAAATACTTTTTCAATGAATTGACAAAATTCTTGGTTTCAATAATAATGGAAATGTTTTAATGCCTTTACTATAAAAGTCAAATGACTTCTGGAAATTATTTTCATCCGAATCATCTACTGATCATTAAATCATTTATTCTTCAAATGAGTTCCACTAAAAATGTTCCGACAATTTTAGTGATTGAGTATTGAGTGCCTTAACTTGATTTTAATAAAAGGGCTTCAAATTTATTTGATTTTATTACACTTTATTTGGATTTTTCTTTTCCAGAGATTTCGAAATTTTCTATAAAAAGGATTAGATATTAATGATTTGTGCCTGTGAATGCCTTGATCGCTTTTTCTATGGCATTCTTCTGTCGTTAGAAAGAGTAAACAATTGGCTTAAAAATGATTTGTTTACAGTTTGTAATCATTTTTATAAATTTATTAGTATTTACTGAAAGCCAAGAATCCACTACAGAAGGGGTAAATACAACCCTCACAACCACGGGGTTAACCGATACCCCAATCACCACTGATGTGAGCACAAGTACTGACACAACAACAACCGATTCCAATACGATTTCTGAGTCCACATCTACTGATTGCTCTGAATCTACAACTGATTCGACAGAAACAACAACTTCTGGATTAAATGACACCACTCTTACCACCACTGATATGATGAACAGCACAGACACTACCGATTCTGCAAACCTTATGGAGACGACCACAACTGATTCGAGTACAAATGAAACCACAACAATAAATAACTCAACTGAGCCTCTAGATTGCAATCGACCTTAGAGAAGCTAGGAACTACTAGCTTGATTTAATTACTTAAATTAAAAATATTTTCTTTTATGAAAAAATGTATTCTTGTAAAATAATTGTTTAATATAATTTTTGAAATAAATTATTCAAAAAATGTCTTTCTTTTATTAAAAGAATCATGGAGAAATATCTGATCAATTCTAGTGTTTGCTCTAGTCATCCAATTATGAATATTTAGTTTCAGATCAAAATTATTAAATTTTTGAAACAATTTAACAGTTTTTGACAAAAATAACTAATCATTGAAAGTATAGTTTGAAAACTGATTTTTAATGTTTAGTAACTAAACTCTCGTTGAATCTATCATTACCAAGATTTCAAAAACTCTTTTAACATATAAAAGTACAAAGAAAATCTTGTAAAACTTAATCTCAGACAATTAATTTTTTTTTAAAATTTAAGACAATCTAAATTTTTAGAATGATGAAGTTTTTTACATTTAACATATGACAAGACATTCCTTTGATTACACAACAAAATTCCAGACAAATCGCTAAAATCTGAGTATATAAAGGGTTACTAATTTGTGTTACCTTAGACAAAGAACAATGAAGTACCATGGTAATGGAAATGATAAAATTCGTAAAAATGTGTTTACTAGTGATAATAAATTCACCGATAGATTTGCATTTTTAATGAATGTTATGCTTTCGCTATCGTTTTGTGGTCTTGTTTTTCATTGCTATTATATCTTGGATGATCTTCCAAATAATCACCAAGCTAATCTAGATCTAGCATCACCAATAAATATTAGCGAGCAAAAGTCTCAAACCAAATTGTTTCCAGTCTTGAATGGAATTCGCAAAAGACGTGAGCTTGGTGGTCACCATGCTTCAATATAATGGTTTAGAAATTAAAATCTAGATTTTTTCTTTAAATCTTAGCAAATATTTTAGAATTTTTTAAATTTTATCATGATTAAATGTAATTGTAACTTGATATTTATTATTAAAAATAAATATTTGTTATAAAAATGAGAAATTTTTACAAAGCTTATTTGAACTCAAAAAATAATAATTTCGTTTAAAACTATCCAAGTATAGTGTATTCAATATTTTGTTTATTAAGTTGAAAATTATTTGAATAAATTACAGTTTTTATAAACAAATTCTTATATCTTGAGTATTTGTTATAAAAATAGATTTTTACGAGCATGATTAAATAATTATCATCAACTAATACTAAAAATAGCCTCAATTAAAAGTATTCCATAAATAAATTAATCAAAACAATTACCCATCAAATGATTAAGTGAAAAGTTATGCAAAGAGTATATAAACATACGTAATAAAAGACGTAACAACTTTATCAAAAATCATCTTGTTTACTAAGTAATATTTATTTCATAAATTAATAAATTACTTTCAAAGAATATCAGGTCAAAAATAATGAATTGAGCATGTTTGAAAATTAAATTCAAGCAATAAGTTAAATTGGAAATTTTGAATTTCTTATATTCGAATATTAAATACCTAATTTTATTCTCACATTTAACGAAATCATACCTTGCTCGTCATGGGAAAGAGTTGACTAAGTGTAAGGGTATATAATCGATGATCATTAACGAGCAGATTTGGAATTTGAGATTATTTACCCGAAAAATCCCTACTTTTACCGAATGACTAAACAGTGATATAATGATAAACAAAATTCGGGCCAAAATTTCCCAAAACATTCAGAGTATATAAAGAGCTCTCATTTTCACAAAAGAGTTAACAAAAAAAAGTTTCAGAAAAAAAATTATTGAAAAGTCTTTACTTATTTGAAATACTTTTAATTTGTTGATAAAATTGATTCCAAGATGAAAGTTATTATCGCACTTTTGATCGTAAGCTGCCTCGCTATCCAAGCCTTCTATGGAGTGAAATGCGATGAAACAGGTGGTGCCGCTCAACCCGCTGGTCCAGCGCCAGTTATTGGTCTTCCTGGAGGACAATTGGGACTTCCACAAGTTGGTGGTATTGGACTGCCTCCTATTATTGGTCCTGCTGGACGTAGACGCCGTGCCCTTGCTCATTTCAACTAAGAATGAATTATTCAATTTTACCTCTAATCTTTAAGTTTGTACAAGATCAAATTTAATAATTATTTATTATAAATATTAAGTTTCTATTATTCTTACTTAACTTTATTAAGTTTTCTAAAATTATCTTGTTGAATTTTATTAAAGATTCTATCTAGTAGATTTCTTTTGAAAACCTATGTAAACTTATGAGAAATTATTTAATTTTGTTTTATTAAAATTACCTAGTTATGTATTACAATAACTGATTATGAATTAAAAAACATTAATTTATGATTGAATCGTGAAAAAATTATTCCTCAAATTGCTCAGTTGAAACCATGGTTGGTTTTGTAATTGAATTTGCAAGCGGTTTAGCAATGTATGGCCGTTTGCTTGCTCTTTTACCAATCCCTGAATTTAAGCCAATTGAGACTCCACCCTGACCATTTATATTACCCACACCATTTAAGCCAAGACCAGAATTACTTCCAACGAGATATCCTTGATTATTTTGTAAGGAAAAATCCACCTTTCTTGTTGATTCACTTCCTTCTTCTGAACTATCATCTGTTTCAGAATCGTCAGGTAAAATATCAGTATTAGCATGGTTAGCATGGTTAGCATGATCAAATAACGATTTTGTTGATCTCTGAAATGACTTGACTGTTGTCAGCGGCAATAATGGGCTGAAAATATTAGACAACCAAAATGGTATTCTTGGTTTTCTTGTGCTTTTTAATTGAAAAATAGGATGCCTTGGTAATTTAATGCTAGGTCTTTTTGTTTGCTTTTTCCCCTTAACTGCCTTTTGTGTAGTGGAAACTTCTGGAGTTTGAGTGATAGTTGAGCTAAAAATTTGTTTTTCTTCCATTTTTTCATTGAGATCAAGGTTTTCAAATGTGGTGGCTTTTTCAGTTGTACTTGTTGTAACTGGGTATTTCTTCCTATTGATTGGCCAGGGAAATGTCCGCTTTTTAGTCGAACTTGGTATTGTTTGTTGAGTAACAGTTACTTCTGACAATTGTGACATGATCATTTCAAAATCAGATTTATTATCGTCGTTATCGAGTGAATTTTGAATCATTTCCCTGTTTAATGTACTCGTATTCATTACCCAGGTTGACGATTCACTGGATAAGGTTGGACTGAAATTATCGATCATGATTTGGAGGGGACCATCAATTTTGTTCAAAGTAATCAAATTATAACCTTCTCTTGTTTTAGAATTTAAACTTTGTGATTGATCACCATGCTCATTTGGCTCATTTGGCTCATTTGACGACACTTCGGGCATATTTAAAGGTCCTATAATTGATATTTGAGTAGTAAATGCAGAAATTGGACCGAATATAGTGGGTTTGGTAATAGTGTTATGATCATGATCATTTATCATTTCATTTGAAGTTATTGTGATCTTGTCTGTTGTCATGGGCTCTACGAAATTTATGTGGTTTGGGGTTGATCTTGGTGTTTTTGATGTTGTTAAGATTAAGCCACTCAATTTTGCAAGCAAAGTATCTAGGTCAATATCTGGTCTCATTTCAGGTTTAACTGCTCCATTTAAATCAGGTTTGATTGGCTTGAAATAATCAGTTTGGTCATTGTGAATTGGAGCTAGCTTAATTTTATCTTGAAGCACTTCAACTGATCTTTTCACTCTTGATTCCGGGGTTGTATGTGAGTGGTATTGCTCTTTAACCAAGTTTTGTTTATCAATAATTGAATTTTCAGGGTATGGATTAAAAGTTGAAATTGTGGTCTTGTTCCTTTGTAAACTGAAATTAAGAAAAATGATTTTTTTTTATATCGAATTAAAAAAATAAACCTGGTAATAGTTGATTCAACAGGATTTGAGCTAGTACTTTTATCGTTTTTGTTCTTTGCATTTCGAGTAAGTGTCTCTTTTATCTTGGTAGTTATTAAATCTGAATATTTGAATAACCGTCCCATGAATGGGTCTAAATATTTATTTAATTGAGCATGGTATGACTCTCCTGATTGTGGGTCTTCTATGCTAACCTCAGTTAAAGTTATTACGTTTTGAAATTGACCATTTGTACTAGAACCATTATCACTGAAATTCAATGGCGAGTTATCTTCTGATAATAGGTCACCCACTGGACTTTCCGTTGATTCACCATGATAAAATCCGTTCATTAGTGTTCCCATAACTGAATTGAAAACATTTTTCATAAAAGTGGTTTGCTCAGTTTCATTATCTTTTCTCAGTGTTAAATGGATTTGTGATAGAGCTTGAACAAAACATCCAAAAAATAAAAGGTTAACTATTTTTAACAAGTTCATTCTGATATTTTAGTTATCAGCAAACTTAAATGATTAGCAAAATGTTGTAATAAAAATTCGGTCATTGAACTAGCTTATTCAACTAACTTTATAATTAACAGGTGTGTTTTTGGAAAATAACTTATGAATATTTCCAATCAAATTAAGCACCTAGATAATTCAAAAATAAATAGAGAGTGAATAATAACGGATAAAAATTTAGGAATAATTTTAATGCGAAATATTTTCATAGATCATTAATTGCAGGGCAATAATCTAAGGACTAAATAAAGGACCTGGATTAAATATTTTATTTTTTTTTGAACCACGAACCACCATGTTCTGGCCAATTGATTGTTATTGAAAAATAAAATCAAAACAACCCACATACAATTATAATTAAAATAAAATTATAGATTAAATTAACTGAAACTCTTTGGTTCACTCATGAGGACAGATATGAATTGTTTACACATAATCACATTCTGTACGATTTTTTCCAAAACAGAATCTCAAATTGATCTTGATAATTTTAGGAATTCTGTGAGTGCTTAAAGCTCTAGTGATGTCACATTTCAAACAAATGTTCTAGGTTAATTTGATAGAATCACGTGGTTTCAGATCTGAGTCACACAATGTCACCACAAAAGACGGGTATTTATTAAATGTGTTTCGAGTGGTCAACCCGTTTGTCAACCGAACCAATTTGCGACCAATAATCTTATGGCACGGAATCGGCCATAACTCTGACTCATGGCTCATATCTAATGAGGGTATTCTTCAAGTAAATGGCGTTTTCCTGGAGAATAATATCGCAAATGATTGTCATCTGTCGGTGACCTCAAACTTAGCCTTCACTCTGGCCTCTTGTGGTTATGATGTATGGCTGCCCAACACAAGGGGCACAGACTACTCAAAAACGCATGACTTTCTTGATTCTGATAAAGGTATTGTGTTATATAAAGATTAACAAGATGAAATTCATGGTCACTTAATTAATAAGACCCAGAATACTGGGAATACACGTTCACTGAACTGGGAGTTTATGACGCGAGAGCTGTTGTCAGATATGTGATGACTGCTACTAAGAAAGGTAATTTATTTGACTTAAAAAGTGTGATTGAATCTCTAGTTTTGAATTTTTAGAATCTGTCGGTTATATTGGGTTTTCTATGGGCTCTACCATAATGTTTATCCTGTTATCACTTGAGCCCCAGTTTGAGGTTTATGTGAAGCCATTCATAGCTTTGGCCCCTTTTGTATACATGTCTCACATGAGAAGTACTCTCAGAATAGTAACACAATTCGAGCCAATTCTTCGGTGAGCAAAACTGACTAAAGTTAACTTCCATACTTTACTCTCATTCAAATGATCAAGGTCTGCGGCCCGGCCTCTTGGTATTCCAGTGTCGATATCGTGGTTCATCGCAATATTTATTTGTGGGAATCAATACTTTAGCCGAATATGTGAGAGACTACTCATCTATTCAGTCAGTGGAGGCTATGACCCGAAAAATTTCAACATGGTAAAATTATCCACTTTCATTTCACCTTCAGCTCATCTATTCTTCTTGTAGACAAGATTACCCATCTATATTAGTCACAATGGTAACACATATTCAAGCTGGGTATACGCACAGTTGGCCCAACTCATAGAAAGTGGATCATTTAGTGCTTTCAATTATGGAACTGTAAGAAATTTAGAGGTTTATGGTCAGTCCACTCCCATTAAGTATCCCATATCACGAATAACTTCGAGGAATATCGCCATTTATTATGGTTTGAATGATTTGGTCGCTAATATAACTGACGTCCAGACCCTGATTAATCAATTGAGAGGTGATATTAATCAAAATATTGAATTCAAAAAATATTAATTAAAATTTATAATTTTGCCCAGTGCCACTCCTCGATAATTATTTAATTCCATACCCTGCGTGGGCGCATCATAATTTTCAATGGGCAATTTATCAAGGCTATTATCTGAACACTAGAATTTTACAACTACTTAGATCAATTTGATTAAAACTAAATTTTGATTGAGTAATTAAAAATTAAATAATTTTCCCATAAATAATAAATTATATTAGAGTAATAAACAAGATAAAATGTTGATTGATAAGACTGAATTGTTCGAAATAATAGACTGATAATTAAACTGTAATTTTAAGTCACTTTAATTGAAGTCATTTTATATGATTTTTTTCGCAAAATATTTGGAAAATGTGTGCAAAACTATTTATCTTGCTAGTTTTTGTTGCATATTTGGGATCATCAAGATGTAATTACATAGACATCGACGCTGGTATCGAGCAAGGTAATAATACTTGCTGGGACCGGAAGGAAACCGAACGGGAACTCCTGTTCTGCAGACGAGACGCAAGTTTTTATTGGGATATGTTTTTCGATGAACCCGTTCCAGAGGACGGCCTTAAATCTTACTGTTGCGCTCACCATGATTACTTCCATTGCGCTAAAAGAGTGATCAAGGAAAAGTGCTGGCCCACCGAAACAGAGCAAAGAGATCAAATACTCAATCAAATATATATTCGAGAAAATAGACTTGGTCAATTATGCGATGAGAAGTACCAGGTTGATTCTTGGAAGTGCGAAATGCCAATATGGGGCACCCTCCTGTGTTTTGTGGCATTCCTTGGTTTCTTTGGTTTTATGGCTTACATTCTATTCGGTGTAATGGGAATTCAGGGATAACCAAGTTTAAATATGTTTATTTAAAATCATTATCAAGACTAACCAAGGATAATTTTTGTGAAACATACTTAAACTTTTGCCAGAAAACTTGATTAACTATGCAATTAAATTTGATTTAAATATTTATCAACTTTAGATTTTATAAACTGTAAACAGAGTCAATTTGATATTAATATTAAATATTTCAAAAAAAAATTTATTGTTCAAGTGGTCCGACATTCAATGAGGCTCGCCTTTAGGGTCTGCTATGTCCAGGTACTACCAGATTGCCTTCACACCCAGGACGCGCTGTGATCAATGAGTTCTGGGTTCAAAAAAGTTACTCATTGAACACTTATGACCACTTTTGTCATAAATTCACTTGTTGTCAATTTTAGCAAGAATAATTTGAAGATTTTTGTAAATTAAAAATTTGACCAGTTCAGGATATTTAAAAAATAACCTTTCAAATTTATTCAAATACTTTTAATCTAGCTAATTATACTTGAGGGTGAGACCCAACCACCAAATGATCTTTCAAGTTCTTCTGCCACAGCTATACTCAAGCGGTCATTGAATGGACTGACAATTATCTGAACACCAATAGGAAGACCATCACTGGTAAGACCTAAAGGTACGGAAGTGATGGCGACATTCAGTGTATTGAAGACACAGGTCTACGATATGTTTTTGACTTTCAATATTGTCGAGTTGTGTTTAGGAGCTGTAAAATTAATGATCAATAAAATCAAAATTAAATTATTCTTGATTTGTATATTTTGGGGTATTTGTCTCAATCTTTTTACCTATTTCAGGATGTCCAGGGTAAATCAAGACGCCATTATTTCCTAAAATATAAATTTTGTTTATATAAATGAAAATTTAATCAAGAA
The DNA here is from genome assembly GCA_034699985.1 of Minunthozetes semirufus. Lineage (NCBI taxonomy): Eukaryota > Metazoa > Arthropoda > Arachnida > Sarcoptiformes > Punctoribatidae > Minunthozetes > Minunthozetes semirufus. Next base: position 1,620 of record JAQIXD010001852.1, on the reverse strand, counting down.
ATTAAAACATTTAACCTAGGATACTCTGCAATTTCTCTGTCAATCTCTTCCTAATATTTGTTAATTCTTTGAAATACTCTTCATTTGAGAGACCAGTAATTAAGTCATCAAAACAGCTCAGAATTGATGGCAAAGTATAGTTTGATTGACCTAAAATTGACTTTAATAACTCCCAATAGGGGTTAATTTTTCCATTATGGTTAGCCAACTCCTGTTCTAATGATGGTGCTGTCGGATCAGTCATAGCGCACATCCAAATATCAAATCCAAGCTCCAGATCTTTTAAATAGATTTTCTCAACTTTTTCACACTTTTTGTTCAAAACTTGAATAACTCTATTAATTGCATCTTTTATATTCTGATCCAATGGAGTAACCCCAGGGTTATTGTGACCCTCCATATAAAATACTTTGACTTTACTTAAATCTACCTTCTCGTCTAAGTTGAGCTGGTTTACATTCTTGTCTGACAAAACTTGCAAACTGAGTTTCAAATCACCAGCATATCTGCAAAGACTGAAAAAAAAAGAATTTTTTAAATTATAAAAAATTGTAAAATTGTTTAAACATTTTATTTTGTTAAATGAATTTTCAAATGTTTACCAGGTTAATATCAGGCATTCCCAAGGGGGGGATAATCCAGGAATCCCATCCCCCTAAAACCGAAAAGTCCCCCCCCCTAGGATTCGCGAAAAAATTGTAAGGCAAAAACGGGTTTTGTTGAAAAACCAGGAACCAGGAACCAGGATACTGGATACTACAAGATTCTGGATACAACCAGTAAAAGATTTCTGTACGATGTTTAAACAATGATCAGGACTATTTCTAACCACTAAAATGAGTGAAAAGGAGTGTACAGGAGTACTCCTGACCACTAAAATAAGTGATCAGAAGTGAAAAGGAGTGAACAGGAGTACTAATATGAGTGAATAGAAGTGAACAGGAGTGATCAGGAGTACTTCTGACCACTAAAATGAGTGATTAGGAGTGAAAAGTAGTGTACAGGTGTGAATAGGAGTACTAATATGAGTGAACAGAAGTGATAAAGAGTACTTCTGACCACTAAAATGAGTGACCAGGAGTACTCCTGATTACTAAAATAAGTGATCAAAAGTGAAAAGTAGTGTACAGGAGTGAACAGGAGTACTAATATGAGTGAACAGAAGTGAACAGGAGTGAAAAGTGAATCGCTCTGAACCGGCCTCAAGAGCTGATTCGAGTGACCACAACAATGCCTGAAAGGCTGTCCGAAGACGGGAATCTCCCAAAGACTTACTCAAGAGTATTGCGTTTAAAGGGATTTGTTTACAAAACTTGCCGCTCTGATCACGTGATTGACAATAGCTTTAATTAACACTAATGTCATATAAATTGCTAATAAATGATAAAAAACGATTGAATTATTATTAAAATCAATTTTATTGAAAAGTAATGAAAAGTAAAGAAAGTATGACTTGTGTTGAGCACAGCCCAACACCAGCTGAGTGCTAAAAAGGCGGAGCCTTTTCAGTAACAAATGTTTTTTAATACAAAAAGATTTAAATTGTGACCGCTCAAAACTTGTGGTGGTATTAACCGTCACAAGATTAGCAGGTTTGCAGGTCGTGGACAAGTTATCGGT
>JAQIXD010001851.1:0-12794 GCA_034699985.1 Minunthozetes semirufus | reverse complement strand
CCAACAGAAGATAATAATGAGCGCAACATTCGATACAAATAATGCGGTCGATTAGAGGCCACAATAGCCACCGGAACCGAAGCAATTGGTTGCGACCAATTGACAGTAACCGGGAACGTAAGTGGTGCCGGCTCTGAACAGCTGCACACACTTCCATATCCCTCAATATGAGAGCAAAAGCTTTTTCTTCTCTGATTTTCTTCGGTGTCGTCATTCCAAGAACTACACTCACTGTCCGCAAATGGACTCAAAGGTATTTCCACTCTGAGGACAACGGGTGCGCCCCAACTATTGAATTCGGGTGATTTAGAGTAACCCTCTCCAAACATTTTGTTTCCCTTTTGTACCGCCAGAGACCACATATCCCTCCATCCTATCTGAGCGAACCTCTTAGAGCCTAACCTTTTCAGTACTTCTCGGGCCGATTGTTTCATCTGAAAGGTTCCCTCGTCTTTGATGGCCATAATTATTATTCTTCCGTCGGTTACCATATTTACAAACAAAGACATGGCTTCGTCCTCATGAGGCGAATAAGTATCAAATAGTCTCTGAGCCATCACAGAACCGGTCGACTGATGCAATACAAGAACATGTATTCCTCGACCCTTTCCTTCTTCAGAGTCGTCCAAAATCTACAGAAAATTTATTTGAATTTATCTTAAATTAAATAAATCTTTGAAAACAAGTCTTACAGTCGCGCCGTCGACAGTAACGGTAATCCTTGACTGACTCGACAATACTTCCAAGTTTATAGTCTTTGGATGACTTTCTTGTAGTTTAAGACTATTATGTCTGACATCATCTGATCCTTTGGTATCTAATGACCAAAAAACACAATTCAATACTTTTATGATACCATCGATAGAAAGACAATTAATCACTCAAACCGTCAGTATTTGGTTCTCCTCTTATTCTTTGCGTTGTGTCGATAATGAACAATACATTTATGATAATTGTCACCATAAGAATCACCAGAAATATGAACTGAAAGATAAACAAAGAATTAAAGAATAAAAATAATCCGAATATAATGAGAGTTATAATCAAATAATGGACTAAAATAAGTGTATAAAAGATTATTTTATGGTATAATGTGAGCAATAAATGGATTTTCTTTTATAATATAGTTCTTAATTATATCAGAGTCAGTGATGGGCACAACAAAACATACAATAAACAAGAGATGATCAACAAAATATTACAGAATATTACTTTATATATACAACTAATTTCTATAAGTTGTTAGGAAAATCATTAATATGAGTTGAAAATATTTTTGGAAAGAATTTACTGAATATATTATATTTTAAATCTTCTCCCATTAAAGTTAAAATTGTTGTTGAAAAATACATGGATAGGTAAATCCAATTTATTTAACAATTTATTAAGTTTTATTTACCCTAATTATAACACAACTTTTGTTTTGTGCATCTCCCCCTCCCCCCTTTCCACTGGACAAACAATAAAAGCAGATTTTTACTGAAAGACCCGTTCTTTTGGAACATTGTGTTCAATCATCTAATGGTTTATTATATTATTTAGAGATAGAGAGGACTAACAGTAGAAAAGTTGAATCCAAGACAGCATTGAATGTAATTTTGTATTTGGATTATCAGTTGTCTGTAATGTCTGTCAAAACTTGTGGTCTATTTATTGGCCAAAACCGAACAAAAACACACAAATCATAGAATTCTTCGTCTGATTCTTTCCTGACTTCCTCTGACTCTATTTCTTTGGTCTGATATTTATTTGTGATATATTTTTCGGTCATTCCTCTAATGGTTGTGCTGACAATCCTATCAGAAAGCAGTATCTGTTTTCTATTTTGTGGTATTTTGTGGTCTGTCCTCTGATGCGTTTCTTCCATACAATTAATAGGGAAACCCAACGGATGTCTTAACTTATTCTATGATTATATTTGACTCAAAGAAGAGGAATATTTGGCAATCAATTTGTAAAAAATGCTGTTTTCGACACAATTCGCACATATTTTTTCAATTACATGAAATTGTAAACCAGGGTTATCTCAAATATTTCAAACATTTCCCGGATTAAACTATTAAACTCTGCTGAGTAATTTGCCATGATCAATGGTTTAGTTTATGGGAATTTTTAGACATATCATTAATTCAAAGTTCACCATCATCAATTATTTATAAGAGAGCACAATAGGGACTTTTTAATCTCTAAATTATCATGCCAAATAATGCCTACAAAATTTAATGTCTACAAGGATTAAACATTGTCTACAATTTGAATCGTGGTCTCTTTATTATGACAATGAATAATAACAAATCAAAGGATATGTCAGTCATAAGCCCCCACAGAACACCACCAGTGCGTCACTGATTATAGCTTTTGGGTATGAAATTCATACTATGAATGCGAACATATTTTTGAAGGCACTCCAAAAGGACAGTTGGCTTTTGAGTGACATAAGGTTTACACGGTTTTGACGTTTAAAAAAGAAAACCAAATATATTTTGACACAAATTTTTGACACTCTTTGACACTTGAAAAATGTTTTCCATATTATTAACCGTTTGTCACAAATGTGTCTCCAATTTCAGTGTTTGTGGTCATACCGGAGAGTATTGGGACCCAGAGATCAGTCTCGCTCTCCAATAGTCTCGAGCTGTCAATCAGTTCCGGAGGGGTCTCTCATAATGTTCTGTAAGTGGTATGACTTTACAACAAAAATATTTGCGACTGTATTATGAAGACCAGAGCCGAGACTTTCGACTAATGTTTTCTCCATTTATTGTCTAATATTTGAACCTTTTGATAGTTATTCCCCACAAAAGCTCAATGAACTCAATGTCGGACCCAATGGACCAAAAAAATTGGTTTTTGAAAACGTATTACAAATCGAGTCATTGGAAACTGTATTGCACTGACCGGTTGGGGGGAACAGCATCACTGCCCTCAACATTACACGAGTGGTGGGGGTATGGGTTATAAACTTTTATGTTTTGGCTTTTGTTATGCAAATGCATCAGAGATGAGATGACTCCGGTTATGACTAACGAAATGTTAGTTTAAACCGATTTGTGAGGAAAGGCTATCAAAACTTCAACAGATATTTATCAAATTCCAAACTTATTTATGTTTAAATAAATAAAGGATGGATAGGGAGATTGGGTTAACTCAAACTTGATTAAATTCTGAATTATTGCAAAATATTTTTCAAGAAATCAAGATTATATTCAGGGATAAAATAGGAATGGATTTTTTTCTTGAATTCTGTTACTCGAATTATATCAAATCATCATTTGTTGGCCATCTCTGGAATAATATTAGTGAGTTTTAATTCCCAGTTTACTTTTCTCGACTCATCTACTCTTAATAATAATCCAATTTCTGCGTTAATTATAATAATTTCAGATCATATTTGAGGCGAATTTCCTGTTTATTCAACACTTTATTAATGGACTGAAAGTCTCCCAAAAGTAATGGAAGTTTCGTTTGGTTTGGAGTCAGGAATGTCTGAACTGATTAACAAATTCACTGAAAATCTCCTCTCAGAGGTTCATCCGATAGGAATGACTTGAATTTAATTATCTTTAATTAAATCAATTATGAGTTTTGAGTGTTTGAGTTTACTTTGATAAGTTTATCTTGCTCGGCTTAATTGATCTATACTTATCATAAATTACTAAACGCATCCACAAATATTTTTAGTGGATAATCAAGATCATTCAAATTTAAAGCTTTGTGTTGATTTTATGGTTTAACAAGGTGTGATTGATTATTTCCTCAAATGATAAGTCTATTTTAAAGTGAAACTGAACAGGGAGTAGAAAACCCCTTGAGATAGATAGAAACCACTGATTAATTGCTATAACTTATGGTTTAAGTTACTAAAACTGGTCATCCCTTTGGGTTTGACATAATCAACAAGCAATATATGAGCAATCGTAAGCCATATCCTTTCATCGAGCGGTCAGACATTGATATGTAAATGAATGGTTGTGTTTGTGATGAGCGGCTAAAAGCCTTTCGGATGAGACACTGGTTTTCATATTTAAGTGGTTTTTAAGATAAATTGATTGCAGATTATATTGAAAATGACGGCTCTTATTGAAAATTATAGACTATTTTAATATACGACAAACCGATACAAACGGACGGCACAAACACATGACAACACATTAATAATACCGTTGACTACATGTACTGTAATTAATCAAATTTGTGCCGTATTTGTGGCCACAGATTATGCTTAGAGCACAGCACCACATATGACGTCTAATACGGATTATAATAATATTTGAAATGAAAATACACTTTAGTTAAGTACATGACTGTCCTATTCATCGGTTCCTCTGTTTTTAGGGCTTTTGCTCTGCCTTTGACTCTAATGACTAACTCCAGAGTGCGTCGGATGTGCATTGAGTTGGGGATCGCTCTCTCAATAGGAGGATCGGGAGGAAAGAGGACTCATAGAGAGCACAGGATTTTGGGTAAATGAGTGCACAGATCTTTTATGGGCCCTTCGATGTAGTAATGGTCAGTGCAATAGACAGACAGAGAACAGCCTATTGTCTAACTGTGACTCATATAAGTTACTCACAAATACTTCCCGATTGTGTTGTTTTGTTAACTCTCTACTAATCATTGTTCGGATCAAACAAAAAGCCATAAATTTTCAGTCAATTAAATTCACAAATATTTATCTTGTGTTCAATTTTCCAGATATTAGCAAATATTTTTGATCAATCACTTTAATATATGTGACACTAATACCATAAGACCAAATAACCATGTTGGCTTAATTTCATTTGTTGATTAAATAGTATTTCAATAGATTTCTAAACCTTTAATGTGAAATAATCAGGAATAGTTTGAACAAATGCTTTTCTCTAGATTTTCTATGATAACAAGATTATTTTCCTCTGTCAACAATTTGAAATTGAATCTTGCTAATAATTTCTCAATAAAATAGCTAAATATAGAAGAGATTTATTCAAACTGAGTTTACTCTTGTAATTTGGAATGAAAAGACTTGATTAAATTGGTATTTATATTGGCATATATTGTCATGATCATTTCTTTTTGTTGGAAATGATGTAGAAAAATAGATTAACTTGTTTATTATGTGAGTTCACAAACCTGTAAGAGTTTTGCAATCATTCTTCTCGGTATCAATAAATGGTGTCTTAAACGGATCAGTGAATTGTTATTAGAGTTATGTTTGTTTAACAGATAAACCGTTGAATTGGATTTGACTGAAACCAGTGATGGCAGAGAACGGGTAGGTCTTAGTGTATACATTGCAGTATCGGTCGGTACTGTTTGCCTGAGCGCTGATAGAGAAAAGTTACCGAAAGGCTATCGATTATTACAAATGATATCAATTAATCGCATTCATAACAACATCTCATTCAGAGTTCAATGAAATCTTCTTCTTTTGGAATGTGTTGGAAGAAAGGCCTCTCCTATCAGCTCTTCAATTGTCTTCAATTTCTGGTCTTATCTTCGGTTCTGTCGACAAATATTTGCAATTCTTATCTGAAACGAAACGTAAAAATACAAATGAGTTTAGTCTTTGATTCACAAAAATTATTTTTTGCTGAATTCAGTAGTTTTTTATTGGAATAATTCAGGGATAGCCAAAGGGGTGGTTCATAACCGGAAGAAATATTTCAGAAATTTTTAAATTCAATGAAAATTTAATCCAATAATAACTTTATTATTGATTAATTTAAGAGATCCACCCTCTGAGCGTCCCTTAATTTAAAATATAATTCATTAGTTTCTCTTTTTATTAATAAAATATGAAGTAATTTTTTGTTCAGAATATATGGGAATTTCATTCAACAGTGAAATGTCATTTTTCTCTCAGCTTTGAGCCAAAACATAGAGAAGATCAGTGACTGAGTAGAGAACAGACTTATGTCATATTGAGTGTGTTGGACAGCCAGACGAGGGGAACGCGATTTTGTGATGCGTTCATAACATTGACTGTCCATTCATTCGTAATAATAGAGTTCCGAAATCAATAAATTTATTACAAAACGATACAAAAGTCAAACGATATATAAGTCATGCAATAAATACAATAAATAAAATAAAATCTAATAAAACAGATTCAAGACTTGAGCCCAAAATCATACATTCAAATGAAAACTCATATTTCATATTCATTTAATCAAGTGATACGCAAAATGATTGAGACAAACTTAGAATTTATGAGCAGGGAATTGGCAGGGAATTCATCAGGCTTATTAATTATTCGCCTACATTTTATTCGATTCTATCAAAGAAGCAAATGATAAATTTGATTTTCTTCATCGAACACATTCACTATCAAATAATCTTCAAATATTTTGAATACTAATTCAATTGCGAAAACTTATAACTTTATGGAAATCCCTCTGCAAATAATCTTGCACCTACACCCTGTACATACTAATCATCCACTTCCTGAATATCTTGATTAAATTCAGAGATTTAGGCCAAAAATAAATATTTGTTTTAATGAAGAGACAGTTAATTCATTGAAATAAAAAACGAGTGATTTGTTCGCTATTTAACGAAATAATTCCTGAAATGTAAAACTCCAGAGAATTTTGTTTTGGATGAAAATTAAATGCTCTTTTCATGTAATGACTGCACTCATAAAGCATTCATCAAATAGTAATATAATTATCGATGAGAATTAAAAGCCATATCTTTGGGTGTAATTAAAATAATTTCTCTGTTATTCACAAGACTTGAGTTAAACTGAAAAACATTTTTCATTAGAAAATTATTTTGAATTTATTAATGATTATAATATGAGTTCCACTTATATGCTGTGCTCTTAATCTAATATTGCGATCAGAGATTCAAAATTGTAATCAACTCTTAATATAAGACAATATTTTCTTAAAAAATATTTCATTTCATTTGTAAGGAAGTAAACTAAAACCTATAGAAAACTTTTGTTTATTATCTGATGAATAGAAAGTATATTAAAATTACATCAAATTTTAGTCTTTAAGTCGACTTAAGCACAGAATAAAAGAGTTAAGAACATTGTTATCGATGCGAAACAAGTTTAATAACTTTTAAATAGTTTTTCAGACAAAACAACTTTCAAGATATTAGTTTCAAATTATGAGTCTTTGATAAACAACTTTTATATAAGATCTGAGATATTGTTCTCATTTGACAAATGAGTTCTTCTTATAATATATTAACAAAAACGAAGAGAAATATCAAAATTGAATCAATTTTTTGCAACTCTTAAACCGAAACATTTTTTCCAAATATTTCAATACTTTTTTTTGTGTTTTTTTTACAATTTGAGGAAATATTCAAAGATTTCTCTCTTAAGAGGAAATACTCTTTGAAACTAAAGATAGATTTGAATTTAATTCAAGTTTAAGGGAAGAAAACTATTTTAATATTATTTTTGATTCGCCTCCACTTCAATACAAGAACAGCACAACAGCTCTATATTATACAATAATTATCATTAAATAAAAATAAATTTCTTTAGCCTTACATCTGATATCCGTATGAAAAATGTGGCGAAAAAATTCAATTTTAAGATCATTTTACTCTCTGAGGTATTCTTATCGAAACATTGCTTTAATTAATTGCTTTCTCCTATAATTTCAACAGTAATTCAATGAACCTTTGGTTTGAATTTTGAACTTTTGGTTAGAATTCAAAATAATTATAATAAAAATTTTTAGACTATATTTCGGTTATTTTTATCTCATTCAGAAACTGAGAGAAAAACATCTTTTCACTTATACATTCCTTCATTTGAATCATGAATTCAATTATGGGGAATACATGGCTATCAAAATGGAAATTATTGTATAAATTTTCCCATATGTGCCATATTTTTTCATCACTACTATTATGGTAATTGTTTTAAGTATTGTATTATCCATAAGCGATACTCTGGTCCTCACAAACAGACAGAGCACAGGAATATTTGCTCAAACATTATCTGAATTAAACAAATAAGCAGTCATTAGTTTTTGAGATGTCTTTCCGTTTTTCTTTATTCAGAGCCCACACATAAACTGCAATTCATATGAATGTTCAGCAAAAAATTTTCGCTGATTATAATAACAAGAAATTAGTTCTCATCAGAAAAACACATTCCTTTTGATCATTATTTTCAATAAACAAATATATGAGCGAAACAACAAAAAATACATAATTCACTGATTCATGAATTTTCATAACCGTACGCATGAAAAGTAAATTGTTTCGGATTATAATTTGTTTCCATTGAAGTAATTCTTAACTTTTTATATTCAAATCCATAGAAATCCCATATTTTTAGTGAAAATAAAAAAAAATATTCTTCTATTTTACACTCAATTTACTGTTTCCTCGTTTTATATGTGTTTTTTGTTTACTCTGTGCATTAAATACATTAAATAAATTGATTTTTTCATTTATTTTTCAATTAACTCATGTTTTGTGATACCAGTGCTCTGGCAATAGATCTCCACTAATAGATAGAGACTAAAAAACACGAAAATAATATCAAAATTAGAGGAAATTTCTTTTAAAGATCTAATAATTTATTACTCCATTAGAAGTTAGACTAAAGAAAAATTTCATTTATCACTTGAATTCAATTGTAGAAAGTATGGAACGGATGGGGACACACATTAAGTTTGGTTTTAGAATTAATTTTATTATTGAAAGTAAATGGTTTGTAAAAGATTTAATTGATTTCAATCTGAGTAATGATCAAGGCACAAAAGGCATAAAAGGCACAAAAGAAAGCATTTTACTATTTAACTTGAATTATGGGAAAATGAAAAACAAGGAGAAACCAGTTGAATTTAATCAAGCAATGACCTATAGGGGCAATCAATTGTTTAACTTCAATTATGCTAAATGATAAGTTTTTGTATCAACAGAATAATGGAAATTTGATTTTGATTAGCTAATTATCAATCATGTATTTAAAAAGATGATCCCTTTCAGAAATAGTACCCTCGAGTGAGCAGCACTTAAAACTGATTTTAATTGAATTGATTAGAAATTTTGTATTCATATCCGTATATAAAGTGTTATCTCAATATTTATACACTTTTGTTGACTAAAGTGATGATTAATATTCAAACCTTAAGACAAAATGATTAACAAATTTATTACTTAATGTCTAAATCAAAGACTTTTTTTAATGATTGGATACAAACAGTTTGAGAGTCATTTCAATGTCAATATTGATTTATTTGATAACAAAAAGGGTAAAATAGAAACTGATTATTAGCTTTAAGCTAAACAATGATTTAAGTCTGAAAAACCATTTTTGCTGAAATAACTGTCAGTGGAGTCGAAAAATAAATTGATTTCATGTCTTGTGAATCAACGGAGTTAGCAATCAAAGGGTAAGGGAGATGATGAGCACTGTATAAAAGAGAGGAACTGGTACTGTATTTCACTCTAAACACTGATATTTCAAACAATTTCTAATTACTGCCCAAAAATCATGAGCTCATTCTCACACGTTTTCATCCTTTTACTCCAGCACCTGAAGGAGCTGCCGGGTTAGCGATTTTGTTTGATTTTGGTTAATAGCAATTGCCCTTGGTTATTCACCGACTAAATATAGGAAATAATATTTTTCTGAATAATTAATGATAGATTCGAAAGAATTGTATCAAAACAATTAATTATTAATTATTTGGTAATAATTTTCAGTCATTCATATCTTTGATCGCAAATCACGAAAAAATATTTATTTTGCTCTTATTTTCAAATGTTTTGTTAATAGCACTGACTTTGAGCTCTGAATAATTATTATCTAAAAAGGTTTCGCTTTAATATCAACCAAATTATGAGTTAATATTTGTTTTGAATTCTTGAGAGAAATGCAAATATTCTTCAATGAATTCCTTTTGTTTTTGTTTGAGTTTTAGCTATAATTAGCATAAAATTAAGTAAACAAATGTTTGGAGAAATAAATACAAATTATTTCATTAGAAATGAATTACTTTTAGCAAACTTTTAGCAAAGTTTTCACAATATTTATCAAAGTTTATATCAATTTCTGGATTAGTTTTCAGTTATTTTTCACCGAAACAGTGGAGAGAAAAGTGATTTCATGAGTACTTCAAACAGTTTTCAAAACATTTCACCAGAGATTTGATGACAAATCGCTTGTTTTTAGGCACAGATAAAAAACAACACTATTTGAAGCCTTTGTTTAATTATGTAAATGCATTTCGAAGGCTTTCCTTAAATTTATTGGCCAACAGTTGATTAAATTAAAGCCCTTTCCCTTTAGCACTGGTATAACCTAAACTGAAAATATAAAAGTGTTTCACTTTTTGGTTGAAAACATTTCGCAATTACTTTATTTTCATCACTTGTTTCTCATCTGTTTTTCATCAAACAATTGTTAAATCAAATCAAATGGATGTGCAAAGAGGTTGTGCTATTTGTATCCATTGAACATTACTCTGTATTCTTTGAAGATACAAATTCCAATATAAGTATTAGTGGTTTGTATCAAGTTTTGACTCAACCCTTCACTCAAACATTGAATTAAATCAAAGAAACTCCGATTCTTGTAATCGTTGTCCACATCTGAACATCACTCAGATGTAAACCGAATCCTAAATTGAATTTTAAAAATTCATTTATCAAAAATGATCAGTTTAATTGAGCAAGGCTTAATCTATTTGGTAATTTATTTTGGCTAATTTGCTCGAAATTATTAACGCCTTTAATATTAATAATATTGAGTTTGGAATTCAGTTTTTGTTTTCTTCCCTCCTTTTGATAGAAAAAATTCAATTTTCTTCGTTTGAACTCAAAGTTAAAGATAAAAAGTGATAAAAATTACCATTAAAATAACAAAATTACCATTAATGCAAGCAGGGTTCAATAGTATCTGAGCGGCAATTTAGGTAAGTTAACTAGATTAAACGTTTAGGAAATGCAAAACTCAAATATTGCATAATTAATATCTTCTGAGATAATGAAGTTTTCGCTTAAATCTGAAGAATATTTTTTGTTTATCTTTCAATAATCTTAAACTTCAAGCCTTGAACTCAAAGTAAACATTAGTTTTAAATTCAATTCAATTAAGTAAAAGCTATATATCATTCCAAATTGTATTATGAAGGCTTGTTTTGCAAGAATATAACTGTTATTTTGAGAATTTCTGCAAATTAAAGAATGGGAGAGAGAGAGAGAGAGAGAGAGAGTCGTCAAATCCCAACAAAAAGAGATGAGAAAACTTTCAAATGAAATTTATTACCATTTGATGAACGAAATTATGATTTATCGCACGATATCTAAGAGATAATAAATCAGTGCCGCAATAGTTATGGGACTAAGAAATTCACTTAACGTTTAAGAATAAGAATTATTGTCACTAAGAGTTTAGTCAATAAATAGGACTCATATCCAGAGCTCAACGCCTTGTATAACAGTTCCTCACAAAACACAAAAAGGAAATTATATTTTAGACATGTTTTGACATAACATGTATCGCAAGTGAGAGTCTTTGGTGACTCTCCTTATTTTATTCTGTGTTTTCTTGTGCCGTATTTTCTTCATTTCGTTTGACAATAGGCTTTTATGGTAATGAACTATCAAAACGATTGCTTAATATCTGATATTCATTACTCTTATATATTATTCTTTGCTTTTGTTTCTCACGAAATATAGTATTTCTTCTGTCATTTCTGGGAATGAATTTTGAAAAGTATTTCTTCGTTTGGTTTTGGTTTTCAATTACTATTTCAAATATTTTTAGTTAAATCCTTAAAGAAATTGATGTGAAATATGAATTCTTTTGAGTCATTGCTTTTGGGACAGAATAAGACATTTTTGAAGGCTTTCGTATCAAAAACAAGTTTAAAGTTCTTATGAATCGGATTTATTAATGGATCACTTCTTAAGAGTAATTAAATGGTTATTTTGTAAGGAAGAGAAACGACGAGAAAACATTTGAAACATAAGTGAATTTCGATATAAGTCTTGCTATTTATTATTCAATTCAAAGACAATTTCAATTCCATTAGTATTTCATAAAAAGTTAACTTCTTTTTGAAAAATGAAATATAAATGTGAGAAGTATTGCAGAATTCAATGGCAATAAAATTGATACCATGCTCAATTAGTTAGGACTAAAGAGCGAGTGTCAAAAGTTTAATCGTTTATTTTGCTCATTTGATTGCAACTTAATGGGAATTAAACCTCTAAATTGATTCGGATTATGGTTTGATAGCTTGAAATTCAAAGAATTTAATGATATTTTTCAATAAATTTCTCTAAAATTTAATTTAATATAGAAATCGATATCAAAAATATGTATTAAAAAAAGTATTTAAATATTTAAGAAAAAATACCAATAATTTCAAAATTCAAAGCAAACTTATCCATTAACATTATTTGAAATTCAAATCAGAGACCTGTCTAACGAACCCACAAATTTTATCAAGATTATTTCAGTTGATTAAAGACTCAATAAATAGTGAGATCTCTAAATAAATTAGACTCAAATTCATAATGATTGCTGATTTTGTTGAATAATTTACAAGCAATCTATTGGTTGAATAAAAAAAAGGTATTGACATTTATAAGGCATTCATCTGAAGGACGGCTCTAAGATTGGTATCTCTGGAGATGGAGACCAGTATTGAAGGAAAGGTTTATTAAGTATTGCGGACCTCAAGAGAAGTCTCACATTGAGTGCCAAAGAATTGCTTTTAGACTCCAATAAATCGCCTCAACTTATGTTCAAATCCAATGGTCTCTCTCTCTCTCTCTCTCTCTCTCTCTCTCTCTCTCTCTCTCTCTCTCTCTCTCTCTCTCAA
>JAQIXD010001850.1:0-12796 GCA_034699985.1 Minunthozetes semirufus | reverse complement strand
GGAGAGAGAGAGAGAGAGAGAGAGAGAGAGAGAGAGAGAGATTTGGATAAAATTCGCTGAAAAGTCAATCGACTCTCAAAAGAAAGGGAAGACTTATTAATAATAATAATATTTTCTTAAAGAAAGACCGAAAATGTTGTTAACACTGAATGCAAGCGAATAATGAACTCTTGTATCACATTATTATATAACACTTTTTCTTAATAGAGTTAATGAATTACTTTCGACGAAGAAGTTTATCAAACTTTTAATACCCATTCGTTAGTCAAGAAAAATGTAACCGATTATTGAAATAAGAGACACGAGTTTTAGGAGTTGTCTTATTTTAATCCAATTTTTTGGTAAGTTCGCAGTCATATGAATATCTTGGAAAATTGTTAAACTGTAAATCTTTCAGTTTTTAAAATTTGAAATATTTCAAAAATTTTATTCTTGCTAAAATGGAAAAGAACGACAGACTTAATAATTTTCAAATCAAAAATTTTAAAAAATTATTAACGGATAAAATTTGAAACTTCTGCCTTAAACATATCCAAGAATTGAATCAAGCTCATTTCCAAGAATTTTATTTTAAACGCTGTAAAGTTTTTATATTTGGATATTTAAGCAAGTTCATAAAAGTTAAAATTTAATAATGGGCTTTCTGTGATTATTGGTTTTAATTTTAAAATTTCTAATCAAAAGTGTCACCTAGATTCACCTGTCAATTCTAAAAAGTATTGTAAAATTAACCGGAAAAAACACATTAGAACACTATCTCAACCAGACTAAAAATTGAATTTGTCCATGCTATTCTTAGCTTTTTGGTACACAAATATTATGTCGAAATATCCTGTTCAGTCTAGAGATTTCAGACAAAATAAATTAAATTGAACCGGGTGAATTGTACCCGGATATACAATAGAAATTAGTAAGAATAACCTATAAATGTAGAAGAATTCTTAATCATTTGTTTTGAAGGATTAAATTACCTAGTAAACAATTTTCATATTGACTAGGAATTCTAAACATAGCACCAAGTATATTTAGTACCATTAGTGCCATTAACGTCAATATGAAAAGTGTATACCACTTCAAAGTCTAGACAAACCGCTGATAATTGACTGTCGAAGAATGAAGACAATTATCTTCTCATAATTCAGAACCATTTATGTCAAGAAAGTGTCGCATATTCTCAATGATGTGCTTATCGTTTGTCAAAAACCGCATCAAAAGAGGAATTCATGTAAGAAATGTCTGAATAACTGACTGTCCGATCAATAAAAGGAAATCTGAGTGAAGAGAAATCACAGGTTCTTCACCCCATGTCATCTGAATTTGAGATCCCATTCCTCTCTCCCTTTCCCTGTCAGCCATCAAAACAATTGAGTCAAACAATGACAACAGTGAGGGGTCAGTCACACAAAGCCTTTGAATATTATTTAAGGATATTTTGATTCTCAAATTCAAAGGACTTATTGTGAGGAACAGGATATAACCGGTCCCCTCTTTAATATAAGCGATGATCAAATGGTCAAATATTATATTATACACCAAAACAAATGACTCAGATTCTAATCCTTTGAATTAGGAATTGAAAGAAAATTTCAGAAAGATTAAGTCATAAGAATTCATTCAGAGGTTAATGTTGTGGTTTGAGTAGTAGATAACATTTGCAAGATCAATTTACAAAAATGAGATAAAAAATTGACCAAGGTTTTACCACCAAAAAGTCATTGCAAAATTCACCAAAAATTATCTAAACTGTGTTATAGTCAGTCTTATTAAAATAAATTAACAACATAACAGTTCTTTAAAAAAAACAAATCACCTAGTTATTTTATTTAATTAAATTCTATAAACAATTTATAAGATGAAATCAATTATAAAATAGCAAAGATTATTCTTGAAAGTACAAAATTCCAAGAATAATAAAATCACGAATTTTGGAGGCAAGACATCACTGGTGACATCTCTTCTCCAAGAATACGAGTAAACAGAATTAATCTGATAATTGACTACAAATTCTTGGAACTCAAACAAAACAAATGAACTCATCTTAAAACTATTGATCAATAAATTGTTAAAAACAATCGATTTTCGGATAATTAGTGAAAACAAATAAACGAAAATCGATTCAAACGAACAAAAAAAATGATTGAAAACTGATTTTTATTGATTGAATTCAAACCAAAAATAATGTGTATTTGTATTAAAGTGTTTTTCGCCTTCTTTTGCCCGCCTGTGGCCGTCCTCCTGGACAGGGGCTGTACTATGGAATTCTTGCTCAATATAGTGTTGACAATATTCGCATGGTTCCCCGGTATGATCCACGCCCTTTTTGTTATCTGCAAGCATTACAACGACCAACAGAACCGCCACTTACACAGCGGCCCTCCTCAGGTCATTATCGCCACTACCGGCGGTCCAATGGATTTCCAACAACCGCACGGACCGCCATCCGTTGTCTTTGTGGCCGCAACGCCACCGTTCGCTCACTCAGCACCGCCTCCGTACTCACCACCAGCTGCCGAACCCTCAGCGCCGCCATACAAATGACCTGATTTTGAATAATGACTTCTATTTTATGACAAATTGAAGTCTTAATTGATTTCAAAGTAAATGTGATAATAGTTTTGCCGACGAATTATATTTTTCACTTCCATTTAGTAAATAATTAATTACATACCTGTGCTCTACCAGACGGACCTCTCCCACTATTAAATAAATATTTCATCGTAAATCATCTTGATCATATTCGAAATAAAATTAATCGCGTTTTTATTGTAAATTCACAATTGTGTCATTTATTTTTGATTTTATTTACCAATTACCATGATAGTTTGCGCCTTAATTTTGATTCTAGGAATTTGTTTTATTACAAACATGGTATTTTACCAATTGTAATGTTGTAGTTTTATTTTTATAAGATTGACTAGATCATAACTAAATATTGTTGGTAAAAGACGTATTAAATCTATTTTGATTTTGAACTAGCTAAAAACTAGGGGATTCAGAATGTCATAAAAATAAGCAAGATTACTTTCAAATGGGCTGAACTTTCGCAAATAATAAGTAAATTGTGGATCATTTTTAATGACATCCCAATCAATAGACCAGGTCTTCATCACGAGAAGTAAATCTTTGCATGTTAATCTCTTGCTTGTTAATGGACTAACAAGTTGAGTCGCAAAAATATCCTCACATCTCGTTATTTCGTCGATAAATCCAGAATTTTCATACAGGTCTTGAGTGAGCATGCTAAATTAAAATGTGAATTCCTTGGTTAAAAATACCTTGATTAAATATGTGCTCACTTTCCCTCTTTATCGTGTAAATCAAATATTTCGAGTCCAATATAGCCCAGACTCCATATATCAGCCTTCGTGCCAAACATCTTACCAGATAAAATCTCTTGCGCAGCATATCTTGGTGTTCCAACTATTGAATGATAGCCAAGAGGATAGTCCAGAAACTTAGCTAAACCAAAGTCAGCTATTTTGCAAACCAACCGATTCTCGTGGCTTCCGATCAGAATATTCTCGGGCTTAAGGTCTCTATGGATGACTGGTTCCGGTCTTAAAGAATGCAAATAATTGAGAGCTTCTGTTATTTGACGGAATATTTCGCACGAAATGAAAAACTCAATGAAATTCATCGCTTCGTTTTCAGTCCTCTCGAAAACAGTCCGTTTAATCGACAGAACATTCCTCAAGTTATCGAAACAGTACTCCATTTGAATGAAGAGGTGATTGCTTTCAATCCATGAGTCGTGATATCTGACCACAAAACCACTCAACAGTTTAGACATCACTTGTATTTCCCTTTCGATAACATGGGGTTTCCCACTGAGGCTCACATTATTGTTATTTGAATCTAAATAGCAATTATTATCTTGGTTAAAATTTGAACAACTGATTAAACATTTGTCACCTGGAGAATTTATCATTTTAATAGCATAGAATTGTTTATCAAGAATTTTGAAGTACTTCCTAACCGTCCCAAAAGCACCCGATCCAACTTCGCAAACATATTTCAGATCTTTACCTAGGTAATTTGATAAAGTGGAAAATTCATTAGATTACCAGTATTGTTTTCCTTTAATTTTATTACGATCAAGACCATTTTTGGCCACCTTTCCATTCTGGGTAATTTTCACGGTATGTGGAGTTATTCCCTTCCATTTTGCATATAATTCAATGAGATTTTTATAATCAATATTAAATTGTTCTAGATTGTTTTCTTCCAATTTGAAATAGGTGTTTCCTGACTGAGCACAAACATCATTCCCATCAAAACCATAGAAGCCATAATGATTGATGCATGCTAAATCATGAATAGCAATTTCCAAGTTATCAATTCTCTTGGGTCTGATTGCACTCAAATCCCTGTATTCACCACAAAAATAAACGGATCCCTCAGTTGTCAAGAAGTAGGTGTTCAGACCATTGAAGCAAACCTTTTCGACGCCAAACAAGTCAACAATTTTTGGTTCACAGCACCGGCTGCTGACTCCCTGTCCTAATATTCCGCAGTCATTATAACCCCAACTAAAGAGCAGACCATTCCTTGTGATTGCGAATGAACTCCAATAACGACAATAAATATATTTGAACTTCAATTCAAATTTCGGATTCATATCGAGTTTTGTTGGTTTATGAATAACTCTGTCCTTTTTTATACCCAACTGTCCCTTACTGTTGTCACCCCAACCATAGATCAAGCCATTGGACAGGACTAAAGTGTATTCACAACCGCAACAAATGTCTTGAATGCCCTCATTCTTGAAAAAGTCAATCTTATGGGGTCTGAAACACTGGTTCTTTTCACTGGTGAAACCCATTCCGAGCTGAGCACGGGTATTCTCTCCCCAAAGAAACAGCTCATTCCTATCATTCCGTCCCAACACGTGTCTGATTCCACAAACAAATTGAATTATCTTCTGTTTAGACAACTCATTGATTTCAAGACATTCTTCAACACCTACTTCATGACCAAATCCAAGTCCACCCCAATTGTTAGGTCCCAACCCATACACCCTATCCTTTTTGGTCACAAACAGGATATTCTTCGCCTTATAGTCATCGAAAACAAACAATAATTTAATGGTTTTCTTCACATTCTTTGGAATTTTGCCACAAATTTCAAAATTATCTAAAATTGAAGGCATTTTGGAGTTATTATTGAAAATAATTGCATTATTTCAAATAAAAGACCTTGATAACACAATAAAAGTTGTTATAAATTGATTTTTCCATTGTGATACTATCATTAAAAGCACAATGGGCTTTTTAATTATGCATAATCTAATTAATACACAATAACTGATTGGTTTGTATGTAATTATTCAAACTCTAAACGCCTACACAAATCACATTTTTAGCTTTTATCAAGATCGTTTAAAAACTGCAATAGAATTCACTAAAATTAGTGGTAATAGATATTTTAATCATGCTAATAAATTGGGTGATGTGATAAATAGATTATTTATTTTTGATAGTATACTCATTTTTGAAGGAAAAATCAAATATCTTTTGATAGATATTTTTACCATATTTTTACCTTTTTTATATTTAACCAACTCTTCATTGGATTATTTCACTAATCTTGATAAAATTAATTTTAAACGATCAGAAATAATTAATAATTGTTTCCGTATTTTATTCAATACAACAAAAGGAGAATTCATTTTTTCAAACAAATCTTTTAAATAGTTTTTTTGAAAACAAATTTCAAATTCAAAGGAATTTCATATAATTTTAGGAATTTATAGAAATTTTTACATTAATTTAGTTTCAAATAATAGTTAATAATTAGTTAATAAAGTGTTTAATTTTATTCATTAGTTATTACCTAAACATTTAAACGCATTTTAAATAATAACTAAATATTTATACCATTTTTATAGATTATATGTATTTATATATATTATATTATAAATAGTTTTTTGTATAATATATATAACTTTTTTTAATAATGTATTTCATTATTTAAAATTTGAGATCCATGTGTTTCGCTGCCCCCGACCTGTGCGGCCCCACCCTTGGAAGGTGTGGGGGACCAGGCATTCACGAGGGAAACTAAATCGGGAATAGTTAACTTGTTCAAATAATAGAATAATGAAAATTATAATGAAATGATTAGAATAAGTTTGGGTTTGACTTAAAGATACAATAAATTAATAAATGACTAAAAATCGTGTATACAATACATAGCAGTGTTTGTGCGAACAGAAATTAAATTATCAAGATACAAACAAGATCATAATTTGGTGGTAAAAGGTTCTTAAATATATTTATATATTTATAGATTATATTAGAGTTGGGTTTCATATTTACAACACTATTACAAAGAGAAGTTTTTAATACCAGTTAATACAGAATGAAAAGTTTAATCAATTAAATCCCATTAGAATTGTATCAGAATTTTGACAATAATTTTGAATTTGAAAATTAAAACTCATTTTAATCGCAAAACAAAAAGACTTTACTCTCAAAACACTTATCATTGGTTTTCATTACTTCTCATTACTATTGATATCAATCCTAAAACTCTTCACAAATAATAGTCTATTGTTTTGTGATAACAATCTTTTCCTCAAAATATAGATTTCATTACAATTGAATTCCCTATTGATTTAACTGCTTCTGAATATGTTTTATGTGAGTTATCAAGATAAAAGATATGGAATTACCATTTAATTACCTAGGTAATTAGGTATTACAGTATATGGCACTCGATATTTCACGGCTTTTCAATCGCAAGAAACTGTAATTTTACAACAAAATAACATTTAATATAAGATGTGCTGATATATTGGGGGGTAATATACTGAGTCACCATGGTTAATTTAAAGTTAAAACTTTTAACATAATTAGACCTGAGTTTCACTATAATATACACTTAACTGTATTAAAATTCAACGAACAAAACCAACAAACAAATAGTTTTATCAAAAATTGTTTTTTAAGCACAAAATCATTAAAATTGTATTAAAGACTATTTTTTGCAAAAATCTATACGAAAAGCAATCCTTCAAAACACACATAAAAATGTGTTTCAATTCAAAAAACGTTTAAAATTCTGATGTTTTTGTGAATTAAGTCTCAATTAGTACTCAAAAGAAGAGAAAATTTTTTATAATTCAATTAATAATCAAAGAATAGAATAAAATTTCTTTTCTATAATCGTTTTTCTCATAGATTTTCATAGATTTAGAAATCAATAACACATTTAATAAAAAGTTTTCTCACAAAATATTCAATTTTCATCTCTTCGGGGGAATAATACTCTTGGAAAAACTCTCAGAGAAAAAGGGAGAGAGAAAAGAGAGGGTCTTTTTTCTTGGTTTTATTGAGAAATTGTTTAATTTTCTTTTCCGCCACTATCTTCCGGATCCTTTAGGGAATGCCACTGAGCTATAGGTCTCCGGGGTGACGCCAGCATATCCATCCAGTGTCTGAGTTCAGTGCCCGAGGCATTGCATCCGAGCACAACCTAAGGACAAGTAATCAATCAATAAATTGTCGAAATAAGTCATAAATTCATAAATGAAAACAAAATTTTATGAATAAATTGTTTAACAAAAAACTCGATATTCTGTTCAACACTTGATTTGGAAATATTTTTGTGAACTTTTAGCCCATTTTTGTCGAAAAACATCTATTTTTAGGAATAATTTACTCAAATGTTTCTCTCATTTTCTATTTCATTCAGAAGTGCTTTTTAAACTATCCCTGGGGGTCCTCCAGCCAGGAGTTCATTGCGTAAATGAACCAGATGTCAATGTTATTCAATTAAATCAGCCCTAATTTGTAGTTTTATTGTCTTGTTTATCAATACAATGTTTATTCTATGGATAATTAATGGGTTATCTGCCAGGTATTTGACCAAATAAATTAATGAACTTTCATTACTCATTTATTAGACTAATTATGTGAATTTGATATTTGTTATATAATCTATCAAGCTTATTATGTTCTCCATATTGATCAAGAATTCACATATTTCTAGAATATTCAATCAAATTGTATTACATAACAACTTTGAATAAATTACCTTGCTCAATATTCTCTTGAGTATCCTTCTTAAATATCAAATGTAAATGTACAAACACCTCATCAAATATGTAAGAATATAACCTTGCTTAGTTTTTACAATTATGGAAAAAGCCATCAAAATTTCTCAACCGGTAGTCATAGCAACCAAAAGACGTGGAAATTGAGTCTAAGGCTACGTCTGTATTGCAATCCCTTTGCCTCTACTCTAAGTACGGACTACTGTGTGATGAATGGAGAGCCGACACCAATATATGGCTGAAAACTAATTCTAGACCTTTGTCTAACATACGGAACAAATTGCTGGCTATTATTCACGACTTATTTGAACAGCATTTTGAACGGAATAGAGTTTTTTTCCCGATTAAGAGGATGAGGAGGAATGTTGTCTTACTTTTCCGATGGGCTCAGAGGTGCCGATCCTGTCGTAGTCGACAACAGTGACCACTAACTGAACCTTTTGTATTTGTTCAAAGGGTATCTCAAACGTAAACGACTCGTTATAATATGGATTTAGTGTACACTTCTTTATTGAGGTCTTCTTCTTCTTAAGCCGTTTTCCTAATGGAAGACAAGACAAGAGATAAGTAGACATAATTTAAGCTTAATCTTGGTAAGGAAATGGCTACTCTAACTTCAAGGATTATTTTGTAAAACTAAGTAGAGTTTCTAAACTGTAATTTTATCCAAAATCAAAGTTCAATAGAATATAATAGATATGTATCTGAACTCTGTGGGGATGAGTTAATCAATACTTCATTTGAATAATTACTGTTAATCAAGATTAATTTTGATGTTTCATATTATCTGCATTAGTTATCAAATCTTGATAGGTAATTTGAATCAATTATTTTGAAAAATTCATAATCAATTTAAAACTTTAATAAAAATGAAATTCTAGTTCAAAAATAGCCCAGTAATTGATAATTATCAGTCTTGGAGTGAAGCCACAAGAAAGTTATCATGATTATTTTTACATACCATTCATCATAAGTGCTATTTTGACATAAGGATCGCTCAGACCTCCGACGTCCATCTTTTTCAAGTTCTTTGCCTCGAGTATGACGACAGTCAGCTTTCCGGCGGTCGGAACGTAACGCAAAGAGAAACAGATGTCTCCCAACTTGTTTTCCTGTGCATTTGCAAAATGAGCAAGCACAAAAATAGAGAGAAAAACATTATTCAAAATGAGTCCGAATTAAATATTGACAAAACTACGACACTTAGCCAAGAACTAAATTAGCAAGGTAGTTCACTAATGTACAGGTAGTCACTAATATACAGCTATTCTATACAACTATAGAATATATTAAAGCGATGTATAAAGTGTTCATTCATTCGTCGATAGAATTAATTAAAACCTTTTTTTCAATTTGTTTTCAAAACTAATAATCAATTAATTAATGAAAGTTTTGTATCGAAAAGGGATCAGAATTTCATTAAATGTATTGAATGGCAAACCATAGGATGGGAACTGCTTTCAGGTTTTCCCCAGAAATCAATTACTAATATTCCTGTGAAATATTCTGAGAGCACAGCCCTTATGGGATACGGAAAGTCATTCCGAGAACTACTCCAGAGTTTTCAGTTAACATCTGTAATGATGTGATGTCTGCGACATTGAAACTCTTGTCCAACAAATGTCATATTCCTGTCATTAGAGCTCAGCCTATGTTTAGTCGACTTTTGTTATCTCGAACCCAAACAAATGGTCGCACAGAATGAGAAAAACATATTCTGTGCTCTAAAAAGAAAGACATTTGAAACACAGATCACGTATTTGTAAGGAAAGCGATTGTTAGCGAAAGTCAAACAAATTTCAATCCAATCATATCTAATACATCGAAGAATATATAGATAAAACTAATTTATCTTGCTCAATTGGAAGAATATAAATGTCAAGGCTAAATACATAAATTTATGACAGCACCTACATACAAAAAATTATTATTCCACTTGACCCTGACCAGCTAAACCCAGACTAAACAAATACGTCCTACTCGATACTCGGAATACGAAAATATTTATCTTGATAACTTATAATCTTTGTTATGACTAAAAATCGATGAAATCCCGTGTTTTTCAAATTGAATTTAAGTAATAAAGGGAATTCAAAACCATATATTCTTCGCGTATATCTGAAACCTCTGCAAAACCTGTCTAACAAAAGCACCTAGTTCGTTCAGAATATTCTACTGAGACCTTATTTAAATAGAGTTATGAAAACCTATGAGTATTTTAGGCAGAGATTAAACAGAAATTCTGTTGAAATTACCATTAATTCAACGGAATTCATGAAAATTGGATTCAATTGAATTTTAATGAAATATTCTATTTATTTTATCTTGTTTATTTTTCGCTCTGAATAAAGCGAGCGATAAAAGGAAAGCAAATATAGAAATAACTATTCAATAGATAGGGTTATATAACAGTAAAACTTGTTTTGCTGTTATCTATCAAATTCTCTTTTTCAAGACAGGGATGTTCAGAGGGATGCCAACAGGGATGGTGTAATACCCACTGAGCCTTACATTCACGCAAAAATATAATCGTGGAAAACTTGATTGAAACAATCTCTTGACAAAAGAAACGGATTTATTTCGGATGAATTTCAAATGAATGTGCTCGTTCATCCCTTTCTAATGCCTACCCTTCCCATTTTAATTGAAAAATCTAAGCCATCTGTGATGACAATACCTGTGTACTACCTGTGCTTTCTTATTCTAATGTCACAAAATGCTTGGAAAAGTGTGTTATGTGGATAAGCGTGTGCTGTGCACAGGTATGCGTGAACTCTGACCTTTGAAAAGTGCCAGAAAAGCAAATAAACAGATTTAATCTGAAAACTCATTTCTTTTTATATTAAATACACTTTTTTCGTATTTACTTTATTATTCAGAGCTCTTATGGCTTTGTTTGCGCTCCAAATGCAGTCTGTTCTCGGGTTTCAGTCTGTCCTCAAAAGACAGAGCCGTTCAGGTTATGCCCTCAAACACAGCCGCTTATGTCTGGAATAAGGAGAGACATAAGCGGCTTCAAAAGCACAGAATAGCACAGAATATGATGCGCTGTTTGCAAGAAAATCAATTAATTAATTCAGCGAATGTATGAACACTTGAAATACATCTGCAGAGAACAGGTATGAGAAATAAGAAACCATAAATCAAATTAAATAAAACCACAGAATATATAAGAAGATAGAAAATGAGAGACAAAACGGTAGTAAAGATAGAGAAGAGGAAAGCCCTAAATATAAACTAATTTTCAACTGATTTTACTCTTCATTGCTTTGTTTGAGAGGATTTCGAGAGTAATGAAAGTATTCTATAGTTTCTTAAGATAAGAGATTTTTATATAACTTTCACGTTTAGTAAACAGTTTTAAGTGTGAGAACAGGTATGTTAGGTATGTTTGAAGAGGACATGGATTGGATGTAAGCAAAGGCAGCGGTGGTTAACAACGACAACAACAGTACACACGATATGAGTAAAAGATTTGAGTCTTTTTTTTCTGAGGAATTATTAGTTAAAAGTTTAGATAAAAGTTTTATAAAATGAAAGATCAGAGGAAAGACTGGTTTTGGTGGTGAAGACAGACAACAAACGTACGGATAGACAGACAGACAAACAGCCAGTAAAACAAAACGCCATCAAAACTACTGTTAATATAATATTATTGTTTATAACACGAAATACTTACACAAATTGGTAATCAATTTGTAATCAATATATTGGCCGAGAAATAGTTGAATTTCAATTTGATTGATAACAAATCAAATTTGGCATTTTTAAGCAAGGTGAGTTTTTGATTTTTATAGGCACAGAATTTTGTTTGGATCAAATCATTTGCCAATTCATTCATCAGTCAATTCAATGGCCAACAAAATTCAGTATAATTTTTATGCCAATTATTAAATCAATTTTGATTTTAATCATTAATTTTTGATTAAAGTTTTTCGGATACGGTTTTCGAGAGCGCAGTCGTGTTTTTTTTCGTGGTTTATAACAAAATCAATAATAGTTTTGATAGTTTATGTAATTTTTTTTTGTTTCGTTTCAAACAAGAGTAGATTTTGAAAGAGAAAAGAGAGAGAAAAATACGACAAATAAATAAAAGTCAATTAAAAGCAGATTTTTCTTTGATTTTGTGATTAATTAAATGAATAAATAAAATATTCGTTAGTTTTTTGATTAAATAAAATTGATTTCATAACAACTTTTTTCTTTACGACACACACAGCATATCGGACAGGGATGCGGGGATACCGGTAACTATGGTTACATTGCAGTCAAATGGGATATACATTGCATTCATTCAGCATTACGTAAGACTTAGGGCTATAAAACCACTCAGACATACGGTTTAGAGACAATATGTTAGAGAAAGGGATAGACAGCAAAAGTTAAGGGGTTTTGTATTCAAATGTGTTCTCCATATCAAAGGACAGGGCATAACAGTAATGAGCTGTTGGTTACCACAGACTCTCATGCATTGGTCAGACCTAATAACTGACGAAACATCCGTTTAGACACAGATTACATGTCAGCCAAAAGCCACTACTAATTGCTCAGAACAGAGGGTACGGCTCTTACAGGCTATGGATTTTACGGTTATGGTAACGGAAGAGCACAAAATGAGAGACACCACTGGCCTACATATCGACCTAAACGACACTGTATTGTAACTAGAGGTGAAGATCGGTTCGGATTTTGACGAACCGAACCGAACCGAAATTTTAGGACCTCTGAACCGAACCGAAC
>JAQIXD010001849.1:0-12801 GCA_034699985.1 Minunthozetes semirufus | reverse complement strand
CACTTCTTTACCTTACTATAACACAATTAACCTAACTATTATACATTAACATTTAATAACACTTATAATTGACTTAACCTAACCAATATTTTCTTAACCTAACTATATTTAATCTTTTGATTTATGCTCACTTATTCAGCGTTGGTCATTGGTCATGACCAACGAGAGTTGGTCATTGACCAAATAGTGTTGGTCATTTGTCACACACCCTTCTTTGATACTTGAGTTGAGTTGTTTTGTCTCTCAAAATAGAAAAACTCTTAATTAATATCATTTTCATTGAATGAAAGTATTTTATCGAACTTTTATCACAAATCGTAAGACTTGTAGTCAATAATGTGTTTATTTATTTAATTTTGTTATTAATAATAATAAATACAAACTAAATTGGATCTTTCATTATGTTGCATTTATGTAGTTCACTTTTACTAAAACCAATATCATTTGAAAATATGATAAATGCAAATAAGAAAAGCAAACAATCATTGATTTTAAATTCCGGAAAATGTTATGAAAAGTAAAGAATTTGTGTTTTCTTATAGAAATGAAAGTCCATTAAAATGTCAAATAAATATAAGATATTTACAAATAGATTCAAATATTATGATTTTCAATAAGTTTCGAGTCTTGAAATTTTTAAATATCCCAATAGTGACTCAATGACTAATTTTATAGATATTTGAGACTCAAAAATCTTAACATTTCATTCATTATTGAAAAATATCAAAATCTTTAGTCAGAATTTCTGATAAATATTTTTCACCGAAGAGTAAGGAAATATAAAATCAGTTTCTCTATTCATATATAATCAGTTGTATTGACATTAAAAATAATAAAAGGATTTGATATTAAAATCTGGAAACCAATCAATAGTTTTAAAATAAGTCTTAAGTCCTCCCAAAAAGTTATGAATAATTAATTAGATTTTTCGGTTATATTTGAAATTCTTGTAAATCTTTGGTAATCTTTTCTGTTTTTTGTGTCTAATGAATGTCTAATGAATCGACAAATTTTGTTATTCTTAACTGATTTGAATCTATAGTTTGTGATAACCTGATTATCAGCAATAATATTGAGAAAATGATCAAATTGTTAGGACTAACGAACACTCTATTTGTTAAATAAACAATTCATTAAGGAATTCATATTTGATAAAAAGATAAACATAATTACGGCTCAAATGCATTCAAATTCAATTCATTTATCACAAGAGAGAATCAAATGTTATGTGAGATTCAGTTAATTATAATTTGTTATCATATGAGAGGACTTGGGATCAGTTCAATGGCAAAAATACATTTCACTCATATCTTCTATAATTTTTACCGAATTTGCGTCATTTTTAAAAAATAACTTTTCATTTGTGCTCGCTTTTTGTGGGCGGAGATATCCAAATGCCTTTTATAATGAGAGGTATCGCAAACTTTTACCAAAATAATTATTAACTCAATGTTAGTCTTTTAAGAGTATATAACTTTGATTTCAGTTTTCTCTTAACTTTACTATAATTCAAAGATCATCCTTTGATTTGTGAAAATTTATAAAAATCTTAGTCTTTCAGCTAATAAAAGGTAAGTTTCAATCAAATTAAAAGTTTAATTTTTACTGTTTCACTGTTTCAATGTCCCAACTTTGAAGAGAAAGAATTGTTTATTGAGTTTTATTTAAATTAAAAATTCAATTATTTATCAAAATATTAGATTTCATTGATTGAGGTTTAATTACTATAATTGATATATAAATCTTGATTGTAGCTATAAATTATAGCTTCTAATGCTAAAGTTTTTCAAAATCTAAACCCGTTGCTAAATATCAATTATAGGGTGAATTTCAGAAAATCATCTAGTATAGTTATCTCTCATTTTATTATTAATGATATGAAAATCAATTAATTTTAATCAAATTAGAAATAATTTAATCTTAAAAGTTATTAAAGACATCGATTTTTGCGCATTTAATAGATAAATGATATATTGTTTTATGTGCTATAAAACCAATTGAAAGATATGTATTGAAAGACGCATTTATTTTACAGCCAAAGCACTCACTTTCATAATGATCTCAGAGAAGATGTTTCAAAACGTGACCATAGCCTTAATCTTAGTGACAATATTACATTTGGCCAATAAGTCTTCAGCCAATGTCATCTCTAACTCTAAATATCATCAAATCAGACAAAACCAATTAAATCGTATCCAAAGATCTGTCGATGAATATTATGACTCATTGATGCCCGAACTCTATCAACCGATTCTCAAAGATTCTCAAGTTTTGAGAACAGCAGCTAAAAGGGCCGGTAAGTCATTCAATAAAAAATGAAAACTATTCCCTAATTTCAAATTTAAGATCTTTATTAAATCCTAAAGAGAGAGAAAAATATTTAAGAATTGAATAGAATTACTTCTTAACGATTAGGTTTTGAATGAACTCCAATTTTGATAAAAATACAATGCTAAATTTATAAGTACTTTAATCAATAGACCTCAAACTATGATATATTAAATGAGGGATCAATTCTGAAGAGGTATGACCGAACATACGATCGATTGCATCTAAATCTTGTTTCAGTCGGTTCTGAATCTTATTTATTGAATAACATTTCAAATGAAAAAATAACTCAAAGTTTGTTTCATTAGTGAATTCCAATCCTTTCTCAGAAGTTTTTCTGGAGATAAAAGATTTCAATTCCTCAACAAATAGGAAATTAAAACTGTTTCCCCAAAAGAGAAGTAATAGAAAGAGTCAATCAATGAAATCAAAAGATTATTTATTTAGTTGTAATATGATGAGGTCTTTTTCAAATGCTCTCATTGGCTCACATTTTATTTAAATTTATTTGAATAAAATATTATTTTTAAAAAATCCATTCTTTTTATAAGTTATTCATTTTGTTGATTGTATTTGATTTGTGATCACAGCTGCGATGGGCGTCGATTTGCCTGATTATATCCTTCACTATAAGGGCAACAATTGGCCAAATTTGGGTTCTTTTCGGGAAAAGATGCAGAAAAGTGGAAAATAGTTCTCAAATGATTGACATCTCATCTCATATTTGGTTATAATTTTGTCAAATAAACTCTATATTCGTTAAATTTATTAATCATTTTATCGATTAATTCAAATATAATGAGAAATTTTTGAAAATTTCTTTTAAATAAAAGTTTTGAATATTTTCATTGAAATTCATTTATTAATTGAAATTAATGTTAAAAATGTGGTGACTCTCAAAGCAAATCATGTAATGAATCGGTGTTTTAATTTGATTATTGAAGCGTTTGAATAAACATTGTGTTTATATAGAAACTATCTTGTTTATTTGGATTATTAATTATCCACAGTATTACTGAAACTCTAATGAATGAATAAATTTGTATTTCAAGCAAACGATTGAATCAATAAAAAACTTTATATTAATTTATAAAAGACTTTAAATTTATTTATTTAACTAAAATTCGAGTCAATTTTGGGCTATTTTTAAACAAAATGTTCTCATAATTCTAATGTATAGTACAGACAAAATACTTAAACACTTGAAATCAAGCAAGATTATTTTGATAATTTTGAAAATAGTAACTAATTGAGAGACTTTATTGACAATGATGTTCACGAGTATTCAATAAAAGTGTTATTCTCTTTGATCTCAAACATTGATATTTAATAAAATTTTTAAAATTAATAATAGGAAACCAATAGAGAAAATTAGGATGAGTTCAAAAGAGTTGCTCTGTTCCATCTAATAATGTAATTATTCTTTCAACCAACTATTTTGATCAGGTTTATATGAATGTGTGCACCCTGTCTAATAGACGATTAACGGCTTTGGGAAGAGTGGTATTCATCAAAATTGTTGGGCTGAGTGTCAGCTGAATATTCTATGTATTGTCATCGAAGTCATGGAAAATATCTATTTTGAGTTGATTTGTATTAAGAGTAATATTAGAAGTAATTAACTCATTAATCATATAATCAAATATTAAATTAAGAATTGAATACAAACGATAAACACTTCCGTTGGCGTCAAATGTTATCTAAAATTGTTTCGAAATATATTTGTTTTTCACAAAATTTCGATAAATACTCGAAATATGAATTATATTGTTTTGCCGCAAATCCAGATAAAACGAGAGAAGCCCACTATTGATCACATTGAGAGAGCATAGAGACAGCGAGGCTCCAACAATTAGGACAGTACCAACACCAAGTCCAAATATCACTTTCATTACACCTACAAGAACTCAATGAAACAACACTTATCTCCTACGAGAGACTCACTATCAAAGAGTTTTATGTGAATCACATTCATTGAGACATAAAGTTATGTCAAGAGTTGTTTGTAATACTAAGTAATTATTAATAAATGAGTACTAAATCAGTATTTATTCACAAAATTTTCAAAACTAAAAATTCATAAAACAGATAATTATATTAATTTCTTTAAGTCCTTCAAAATCTATGTGTCTGTTCAAACTCAAAATAAAATGCATCTTTGCTTACAGTTTGCTGACCCTGAATAGACCCTCAATAGAATATCATTTTTGAAATACGAACTGAATTTAAACAAAATCTGAAATATTATTTATTAATGTTATCGAAAACAAATAAAATTAGTTAATTGAGACCCATTTTCAGTAAAATTAAATATGATCTCTCTTTTAAATAAGACATTCAGAGAATCGGAAAAATTTTCAGTAGTTTATAGAATTATTCCATAGTTGTAACTGATATACAGTCTATGTATAGAATTTTCATAAATTAATCTTATTTGAATGCAATCGAAATATTGTTAATCGAAAAGTAAAAGGAAAAAATGAAAAATACGGCTTATTTTTGAGGAAATATTAATTGCAATTAAATTAAATTAATCTATAATTAGTTTAAAGATTATTTGATTAATAAAACAAAACATTATTTTCATATAATATGTTCTTTAAATACAATAAACAGATACCAAACCACAGAATAACAAATGAATCTAAAGTCGATCACAAAATTGAGAAAATCAAAAATATATTCGCGAATTAAAATACTTTGTATTAATCTAATTGAAGAGAACCTAGATTTGCAGTTTCAATATTGATATCATGTACTAAAATAATCGTTTAATTGACTTTAATTTTGAGATGCGTTTGAAAAGATTCATAAATTATTATCACTAATAATAAAGGAATAAATCAAAATAATAATTATTGATTTATATGTTTTGTTCTCTATTCCATTGATAATTTACTGAAATTAATATCACGGAATAACTCAAATGGAAACCATTTGCCGAAAGGCGGATACCGCTGTCTGTCAATAGACTTTCAAAAATATATTAAAGAATTGTATAAAGAATTGACACAAACTTACGAAGAACTCCATTAAGAATTTCTTTTGATAAGGAGTTAACTCATACTCTGATAAACATTCTTTTCTCTAAATATTATTCAAAATTATGTGAAAATAAATTAATATAAAATCATTTTAATTTTAAACCATTAAAGCTTTATATTCTTGCAATGAAAACAATTGGAAACCATCAGCTCTTTCTTGAATTGCTTGAGAATCGTATAATTGGCAAAACAGACAGACAAAAGCAAGCCTCGCCATGGGGGCTGAATTTGATTTTTCACCCCACCCCCCCCCTAAAGTCGAAATTTTAGGACTTTTCACCCCCTAAAATCAAAAATTCTAACATTATGCTCTATGGGACAGGATGGCGGACCTCAAAAAATAGCGTGTTCACCCCCCTAATTCACCCCCTAAAATCCAAAACCTTGGCGAGGTCTGGACAAAAGCCACAATCGCAACAACTCTAAGATATTTATTCCACATTTTGAATATGAACTAAAGAAATGGTTATAAAAAAATTAAATGTAAACCATTTGTCATAAAACAAATTAATGACGAAAAACGCAAACAAAATATTTAGTGACAATTAATAGTAAAATCAAATGATCTCTTATTTGAAGATATATTGAAGTGAATGTAATTTAAACTCAATTTAATTGTATTCAAGAGTTGTATAAAAGTTTTATTCAAACAAAAAATTTATGAAAATTACATTATTTTTAATTAATTTAATATTTAAATGATTTTTGATTATTATTCACAAAATAGTTTCAAAGTATTGAATGAGTTCTAAATGAGTGAAAAAATGAGTGAAATTATTGTAGGAATCAATTAATTCGAATTTTGGCATTTCTTCAGTGATTCGTTTACCAGCGATTACTATATAAGGAATACCCAATGACTTCAAACCCGTCAACTTTCCGCCTATAGTTAGTCGAGTTCTGTCGTCAATCAAAATGTCTTCTCCTAAACAAGTGGACAGAGATTTTGCGGAATCCAATGAAAACTGTTTTCCTCCAAACTTTTCTTCTTTACTTCCTTTCTATTAATTAATTAATAATTATATAATTGATTAAAAAGTTTATATAATTTGTTTACTTTCGGTAAAACAAAGCAAATCTTGAACGGAACCAAAGCTAATGGCCATCGAATTTCCTGATCTTTTGAAAGCACTTCTACAGAAGCGGCCAGAATTCGAGAGACTCCTAACCCATAGCATCCCATTTCATAAATACTAAACAAAATAAACATTTATTTTAATTAAATGAAAACAAAATATAAATATATTTACGATTTCTTATTATTTGTATTCATATATTTGGCATTAAATTTGTCGGCATATCTGTCCCCCAAATAGAAGGAATGTCCGACTTCTATACCATTAAATTCACTCAATTGAGTGCTACCACAGGAAACACATTTAAATTCTTTAACTTCTTCGTCAATTTCTATGAGTTCTTTATTAAAAGTGGTCTGACATGAATCACATCTGAGGAACTCGTCTTCGCCCAAATCAGAAACTAAGAGATATTCGTCAGAATATTTGCCACCAATTGATCCGACAGATGCGCCGGCTTTTCATTTATAGTAATTTTTAGAATTAAACTAAATATTAAACATTAAACGATTGAATACCTTTAATAACAGACAAATCAAGTCTTTTGAATATATTTTCATATGAATTGCAAACCAATTGATACGTCTTTTTAGCGTCGCTTTCATTGGCATCAAAAGTATACAAATCTGAAGAACTCTTTATTAGAATTGAACGGTAGAATGTACTCAAGCATACCATCACAGCATAGTTTTACATTCTAGCCCTCAATTGTTCTCAATATTAAACAATAGATACCTTTCATTAGGAACTCTCTGCCTCTCAATAATCCGTGTTGTGGTTGTGCCTCATCTCTAAATTTGGAACTAATTTGATACAAATATATCGGTAAATGACTGTCCGATAAGTGATAAGCGTTGGCCACCAACTGAGTCACCACTTCTTCGTGGGTCTACTTAAAGAAACAAAACTTAATCTCTGATACAAAAGAATCAGGAATTGTGGGAATCACTCAAATGACTCCTACCGGTGCTAAACAAAACTCTTCCATATTCCTGTCTTTCAATCTGAAGAGTTCTTTTTTAGACTCATCCCAACGACCTGTTAATCACCAAAATTATCATAAAAAATACTTCCAATTAAGACATCATTACAGACCTGATATATCCCAGAGTTGTTTGGATACGAGTGAAGGCATTAATAACTTTTGAGCCCCAATTGAATCCATTTCTTGATCTATGATTTCGATGAGTTTTTGCATCGCTTTCATAACAAATGGCATCAAAACAAATAACCCTTTCTTTGTGATTGATATCAAATTCTTATTCCTCAACAGCTTTAAGAGGAAAATAAGATAGTTGTAAAAAAAACTAAACTATTGGCCAAAAAAAGTAAAGAATTGTCTCACACTTTGAAATCTTTGATTGGGTTTTAAGTTTGGATTAAATGTCTCATTTATATTCGCGAAGACAAGGGTTTCGTTGAAATAATACAATCGATTCGTCTTTTGAGTGCTTTTCAACCGAATCAAGTGAAGAGATCTCCGATTGGATCTGTTTAGCAGACGATTTATTTTCAACATTTTGTCTAACTTTAAGAACTAAATAATGTGAGAGATGTCGCTCATAGACACAGAGGAAAGGAAAGGGAGAGACATAGAGACGGGTTTGCATTGAAGTCGACTCAAACACAGCTAAACAATAATATGACACAAATAGAGACAACACTTAATGGCGTAAAACCCAAAGACGACTGAAGTTAGTTCACATCTAAAGGTAAATATTTTCATTATTTTTCATTTATTTTTCAATTTTTTGCATTAATTTAAGACTATTTTAAGATTGAAATCATTTTCAATACAAATCTATTCATTGATTACTATTACTAAAGATTTGGTTAATGATTGCATTGATTTGATTTTGAGTGAAAAAAATGATTAGCATTTGTTGATAAGCTCTAAAAATTATTTGATTTGTGGTAAAGGGCTGACCGCCCACTCCTCTCACCATACAATACAAATTTTTAACGCAATATGTATTAGATTTTGTTATTTAATTAGTATTTTAATAAAATGATATAAATGTGGTACACTTTTTGAATTAATTAAATATATGTTTCAAATCAAATGTGTATTTGAGTTGTATTGAGTCAATCCGTACCGTCTTTCCGATCATTGACTGTCTTAATACGTGTGCATCACTTGAACTCTATGTTTATCTTTTTTTCAACAATAAGTGCCATTAATTTTGTGGGAATCACTTCTTCCTATATCTTGTGGGAGACTTTTGTCACATAATATCGATATTAGAGTTCAAAGCATTGAATAAAAATATTTTTTGTGTGAAATATGAAACAAAACTCTAAACGAAATATAAAACTCATATTTTTCTATATCTTATTATCAAAAGAAAGAAATCAATAGTTTTTATAATAACTTGTTTTCTGTTTATTATAAATCAAAATTCAATTTAAACTCGAGTCTAATGCAAGCCTTATATAAAACATTTGACATTTTCCTCTAATTCTATGGGATTTTCGTCAAATACCTTAATATGAGATATAAATTGAGATCAGGTTTTTGTTGTTTTAATAAATGATTAGCGATAATGACATTCAAAGAAAGCATATTTGAAGTCATTCTACAGATAATGTGTTCTACTTTTGTATTTAATTACTCCTAATGTTAACCAAATATTAGAACCGCTGATCATATCGTTGGTGACATCCCTCAACACTTCCCCATTACCTCTATTGCAAAATAGGTTTAATATGTTCGCTAAAAATGGGTTTTCCTCAAACTATTCGCTACTTATTTATCGATAGAGAGACTAACCTAACAGTTGTGTAAAGACTTCCAAAACACTACTGGAATGACAAACCTCTTATCACTCGAATGGTATATAAGTTGTGATAATTATTTAATTAATTTTAATTGTTTTCAAACGCTTTTAACAACACTTTTATTTTCAAATAATAATCGATAGAAAACGCAATGAATTTGAGATCAAATATTTGATTAAACATTTTATTGCTTTGTTTTTAAAGCCTTTTATTTGAAGACTTAATACTCTGTATTAGATTTCAAAAATTGAATTCAAATCCATTTTTCATTTTAATTCAATGAAAGAGATTTTTTTATGGTTAGGTCTCATCAAAAACTTATAGTTCACTCCTTTATGACGACAATTCTTTTGATATATTTTATGACATTTTCTCATATTTTCGTTTTCTTAAACCAATTGGAGATTCGAGTGAATGAAAAACTGATTTTATTTGATTTCACACTTTTTGTTAACTCACTATAGACTTATCCATCAAATGTTTTATTCGTTTATTTTCTTCAGACATCGAAATATAATCAATAAAATTGTGAATAAAAGTGTTTCTCGCATTTGGATCAGCTATTGATTACTTGAGTAATAAAATGATTTAAACTTTGTATACAATTATGGCTTAATCTCTCTTCTGATTATTTTTGTAAACGTTTTTTAATTTTAATTAATTTTTTAAATAAAACTTAATTTTGTTTAAAAAAAAAGACAAAAACGGGTTATTTTTAACTTCAATTTTCTTTAATGTTGTGATTATTGAGTCTTAAATGGGATCAAAAGCAATCAATTCTTGAAAGATCTTTAAGAATCAATTATTGACTTTTTTGTCAATATTTTAGTCAAACTTAATGGCGATTAAAATTGTTTATTTGGATCTATCTATAGATATCTCTAACATTATATTTGTGGTCAATTTGAACGTTAGTTAACTAATGTAATGAACTTTATCTCAATATTTTTATACTTCAATAAATGAAATGAATTAATAATTTGTTTTCAATAAATGCAAATCTTAAGGCAAGAGATGGTTGTGTTAACTAAACATTAGTTAAATTAAGGCTTATTTTCAATGAGTTTTATTGGAATAAATTTTCAAAAAGTCTGTTCCCTTAGAGGAGTGTTTTGTGAGTCAACTCAGTTGTTGTCTGACTGTAACTCTGTTTCTGAAGAGCTCTCCGAATAAAAAGTGATTCTGTTTACCATAAGAGCAGTTACTCAGTAGTTGTGATAACTCTACTCTTAATTGTCTTAAATATATCTCTAAATTAAATGAAACCGAAATTCAATGACTAAATTGTTTTTAGATTAAATCCTTTTGTGTTTTTGATTCATCCGAACAATAATTGTGCGAAACTGAGAGACAAGTAAACGATTTTACGGAAATAACATTTGGAGAACTCAAAGGTCTGTAAATCCATTAATTTATTTAATTTATTGACTTATATTGAAATCTATTAAATATGGAGAGAATCTGTTTTCGAGCCGAAGTGACTTAAGATCACCTCAAATACGTTCGATACAATTCTCTTCATTAAATGTCTTTATTTGTATGTTATGAGCAAACAGTGAAAGAGTGGTAACACTTACCTCACTCTTAGGCCGTGTTTACGGCGTATTAGATATTTAGTCACTGTTTTGCTCTGTTTTTAACGTTTAAATGATTTTAAGAATATTTTGTTAAAGTTTTACACAAATGAGAAGAACAACAGTTCTTCCGATTTGAGCACAACTTCAACAATAATATAGATTTGACTCATAATACGTAAACAGCAATCAATCATCGGATATAAGAATAGGGTATTTGACTGACAACTGGTCAGTGACCAGTCTTCTCAGGAAATCACTTGTTGACCACTTTGAGTCTATTAATTTAATTGAGAGCACAGTTAGGAGTAGTGGCCAATCGTCAACCTTTAGTCTCCACAATACAAGTTTAGAGGTGTCCAGAGTCCAGACTATTGGTGGATCTGGACGTAGAAGTGTCTCGTTTTCCACAAATATTTGAATTATTGTAAAATTTATTGATTTTTGTATTTCATATAAAGTGGTCAAAAATTTTAGGCACTTATCCTCTCGTAAACCCTTTGAGTGATCCGACTATTATTGAGTTATCCTATAATCTTATGCCTCGAATACAAAAGTTGTGCCAATAAATGATTAAACAAAATTCTTGCCTCTCCTGTCGTTTTAGGGTAATGTCAAAGATGTGTTGATAGTGAGACATAATTTTCAATAATTTCCACTTTTTAAGTGTTCAACTAAAATGGGTGATCACTGATCAGCCTATTTAGTCGATTAGATTTTTTTGCCGCCGATTCACAAGACCTCAGATCAGAACAGGTTTGTGAAACTTCTTCAGATTTAACGAAAGGGGAAGTATAATAGTTACGTAGTCTTAGTTTTTCAGACATTTAGATAGTTTATTATCGCATTTACCCTAAGAGTCTAGAGGGAAGGTATGATAAACCATCGGTCACTTCCCAATCTTAATGCAGATGAATGTGTTATATTATGGGTTTGCAACACATACTAACAATATTGTAGGGGATATTCTTGACTCTTAGCTGAGTTTTCATCATTGTTTGACCCTTCATTTAAACCTAACTCATCCCTTACAATATTGTTAATATGTGTTGCAAACCTATATGTTATATGGTTTGAGATCAGTTCTAATGGAGTAATACTTTTTATAATTCAAAGTTTAATTGATTTTAATAATTATTTTATATGAAAAAGAAAAGAAACTTCAGAGATATTTCCCTTTTAATGGTTTAAAGTATTGGTTACCACTAAAATAAAAACCCTTAATAACAATATTGTAAGGGATATATTTTGCTGAGTTTTCATCATTGTTTGACCCTTCATTTAAACCTAACTCATAACTCATCCCTTACAATATTGTTAGTAGGGGTTGTTGATAGGAGGAAGTAACCAAAAATTAGTTTAAATAAAGAGTCAGTAATTTGTTTAAAACGTCATATTTAGAGGAAATAAATATTGCCCACACTTAAGTTATAGTTTAATATTGTAGTATCTTGAAAGTTAACTAAAAAAATTTGAGAATGTTAGGGGAATACCAGAGATGCCCAAAACACGGGTATCAAAGAAGGGGATTTTTGGCAAAAATGGCGGCCGAAAATACCAAAGATACGGCTAATTTGTCGGAAATTAGTGGTTTTACCCCCAGCGGTAACGTAAAAATTAGTCTAAATTGAGTTCAATTTGGTGTTAATTCAATCAAATTAACAAAATCTCTTGAAATAACAAACAAAATGGTCTATTATCTAGAAAATCCGCCATTTTTATGCCAAACTAAGATTTTATGGTGACCTTATTTTCTGAGGTTTTGCCTTTCGATTTTTTCATGTCACTTTAAAGGAAAATTTATAAATTCTCAAAAAAACTAAATTTATAGGTTTTATTACATTATTTGTCCTTAAATTGATATAAATTAGTTAAATTATTTAATAATTGATCAATATAAACCAACAATTTGACTTTTCGTCAGTGGGACTGCTCTTTAGCAGTCTTAGGTTTTACCAATAGATCTGAGAATTTTAAATTTAGTGAAACAAAACAGTCATA